>LJIJ01002001.1:0-32699 GCA_001718145.1 Orchesella cincta
GTTAGTATATCATAATATACATTTAAAAAGAATCAGTACATCATGTGTATTAAAGTAAGCAGTAGTACATCATATGTACTTTCATTAGTAGTTAGCGCATCATATGCACTATAGGTACGTCATACGTACTAAAGCGAGTACATCATATGTACTTAATAAGCAAAGAAATAAGAGAAAAATAATAATAATATGCATGATATGTGTGTGGTAGCGGGTCAGTGGAGTCTCCTTCAACTCATCATCACAAAACACAGATCAAAATCGAGGTAGTATGTGAGTGGCAGGTGTCTGGGGTCAGGTGTATATGTATGCAATGTTGATGTGCTCTCTAGTTGTGCTGGATCCCGAGCACATCAACCTTTCCATAAAATCAAGCAAGTCCAGCAAAGAAGGTAAGTTAGCATATACGCGTATGCATAAATGATGAGCTCTGGCTTCACCACCCGAGTGAAGAAAAAATTTTTGAGTCCCAAAACTCATTAGCATGTAAAAACTGTATGACGCTTGACTCGACAAAACTGACACTTTTGGACTTTTTTCCCTACTACTTAACATGGGATATCCCACTCACGTAAAAAACTTTGACCAACATAACGAAAAAAATGAATGACGCGGTCCTTGGCTTTTTGTCTCTCTGAATGACAAGCACTGACCGAAAAACTCCACCTCCGTACTACCACCTCACCAAAAAAAAAAAAAATCCTGAATTTTCTATGGAAAATATATGAAGTTTTGCCCTAAAATCATGATCATGTCATATAATATGCTAGAGCAAAGTTTTATGCAATAAAACAAAGTATGCAAAAAGAGCGGAGCGGTTGCAATTTTTCTTGAGGTTTTACCTCCGTTGCAAAATTTTCAAAAACTGCTGTAGTGGGTTGCTCGGCAAATCTGGATACCCGTGGAAGTTTTGGCAGCAGAAACAGCAGCAACACTCCTTATGGGTAGATTAGGGCAGACGGACAAAACAGACACAAAAATTATGACCTCAGTCTCTTTCACCAGTTCTCCTCTCCAAATTCTCACACTCACGTCACAAGAAGGTTTGCACAAGTTGAAACTCACGACTGGCAAAATCGCCATGTACTGGTAGAGAGATATGTACTGGCCGTGAGATACGATTTAGGGTTCACTAGCTATGATAAGCACACGCGATAATTAACGCACAAGCACTACTCCCATTAATAGCTCTGTCACAGTTCGGATAACGCAATGTTCGCAGGGAAGTATCGGAGCTCAACTCCCTTATGAAGCGAAAGAATGAGAATCGAAGTACGCAAAAGCCAGCAGAAAATAAACTCGGGAACACTAGGAATAATTTTGAGGAAAGGAAATGAAATATTTATTTACAGGAGAAAATGTTTAGGACAAGTGATAAGGTGGACGGATGGAAAAGGAATGGTATTTTTGTGAATGGTACATGCACTTGCGGTGGCTGGAAAGCTACCTGTAAGGAAAAGCATTCATACAAAGACAATCTACATAATATGCATAATATCTGGATTAGTTGGATGTTGGTAGGATGACTCTGGTCATCGCAGGCTAAGGCTTCTGGCTACAAGGAGTGTTTAAAAGGCCACTGTCGTTGAACAAATATCAAGCATCAATCGACAATGAGGAAGTTTACAAGTAGCTTGTGGACTCTGGATACGGCATAGTAGCAAAGAGTCTTGGAGACTCTTGACATACTGCTCAGATTGAGATGGAGTCAACAAATTTGGAGCAAAACATGTCCATTGGTTCCACTCAAAATTGTGGTCAAGCTGAGCCGCAGGTGTCGTGTCAAATTGGATTCCATCAATGTCAAAGGATACATGAACCTTTGAACAAATGTGCGTTTCCTCTAAGGATGCTTTCCATTGCCTGCAAGCCGGTCCAAAACGGAGGCTCCATTCTGTTCAAGAATATGTCGTAGTCTGACAAATTTACCAAAACTTCCAGCGACCATCACGTGACCACTAACTTCGTTTCCCATTACAGAGCTCATATGCTCTTCCAATGTGAGTGCTATTTCTTGGCACTTTTTAGCATGCGCTTCTACTGGACGCTGTTCTACAGACAATATATGGAGAAGCTGAGACGTGCTCAGTCTTGGTGACGACGATCACGATCTTGGATCAGACGATGATGATGTATTCATTGTTGGTCTAAAATAAACCAGTAAAATGAATAGAATAAATGAATCATGTTCTACCTTTTAAATAATGTTTTTATTTATTGTATCTTACCAGTCTAGAAGAGTCTCATTGAGGCAATGTTGAGGAGGAGCTGGATCAGAGCCGACGCATGAGCAAGTGAATCAGCTCATCATCGAGGATTCCCAGCTTCCCGAAGAGATTAGCCCAAAACCCGGACAGGAGGCTAAAGAAATTAGCCAAGTTTCCAGAGTTCTGCTCACCGGAGTTACAGGAGCTCTTGGTCCGTATAAAGGAGTTGGTCAACCTCCCCCAAATCTGTGAGGGATGAAATCAATCAAATTCGTCCCCGTAAAAACGAGGGGGTGGAGGACAGACTCAAAAAAGCTCTGGAGGCTAAAGCCATATCTCTTGATCAACATCTGAGTAAGATCCGTTTTGTGTCTGGAAATAAAGCAGAGCCTCATCTCGGGTTGGGCCAAGCATTTGGGGAGGATTGAGTTAAAACATTGATGCTATTTTCAACTGTGCTGCGAGCGTGCACCACACTCATCACTTGAGACTGAAGTACAATTCTTTTTGTGAGTATGATCTAGTTGGGTTTCCCGACTACTCGCCATTTCCGTTTCCAATCCATTTCTTTCGTCTTGTGTATTCAAATCATAAGTTCTTGTGGAGTGGTCGATCGCTATTTAATGTTTTTCCTGATGATCCAAGTTTGAAAACATTCCCTGAATCTTCCAAGTGGAATCTGACGCCATTTGAGATACCATTGGTGTGGATGGAAGCCAAATCCGAAGAAATTTGAAGTAGCGACCCACAGTGACAGAAATCATAAAACTTACAAAGCAGCTCAACTAAATACTTTCCGTGCCACATTATCCAGTATCCAGATGTGAGCTTCAATGTATTGTCAAATACAATTGCTTTAGTCAACCAAGTTGGTGGCTCCTCGGTGGAGTCCATGTCTGGAATTTTCTTCTTATAATAGCTGCTGTAGGCAAAGGAGATAAAGGGTTTCAACTGGTCTACAGTCATTTCATCAATGTCAGCAGGTTGGCCATTTATGAAAGGTATTGGTAACGGCATTTCACCAACCCATGCTGCTTTATGACAGTCCCCACCAACCAAACAGGAAATCCCATCCACATTCTTCTTTACGGATTCCGTAGAAGATTCAGACATCTTGCCACTGTCAACTGTCAAAAAACAACACAGAAAGCTAGACGATAAATAAACTCATCAAAATGTCCTCTCTGACCGTTCCTTTCGAATTCAAAGTACATATATTATGAACAAAACACATGATTTTTAACAATTTTAATTTCTAATGGAAATTCAGAAATCTGGAGGTACGTACCTGCGCCCATGAATCTATCCAACCAACTAACCAACAATTTAAGAATTACAAGATGGAAAGCAGAAATCATGCAAAATGTAGCCATCGATAAATAATTCTCCACATTTTTCAAGATGTCCTTCAACCAATCATAGAATTGACTTGTATTTTTTGTTAACAAGTGAGTGATTAAATGTTGATTGTATGCCAGAAATTTGACTCACCGAAAACGTTTAAATTACTGCCAGACTTCTCCACGATTCCACATTAGAACACTTTCTGTGGCTGTCCTTTTCAACTGATTGACAATTGATTGACTACTGATTAACAACAGATACAACTTCGGACTGCAGTTGGGAGGCACTGGAAATATAGTAACCGATAGGATTCTACCGAGATTGACCGAGATTACTGCTAGTTATTAGTACAAACAACGACATGCTCCCAAAAAAACAAACAAAAAACAAGATAAATCGTGATAATGGTATGTTGTATATTTAGATATATACATATATGATTTTATAGTAAAACATGTCTCTTGTACTTTGAGTAGCTAAATGTATCTACCCATGCTTCAATGTAAGTATATTATACCATGCTTTGGACTTCTGTCCTCAGACCTGATTTGTTCTTCAATGAATAAACATGTACCTAAGAGACTAGGAAAAGAACTCCTCGTGTATTGCACGCCTTTATTAATACCTTACCACTCACATATATAACATTGGCGACGAGTATACCTGTCTCGATCTACCCCAGCCTGTGCGCACTTACACTGAAAAAGTTTCAGCGTGTTTTTCTCGTGTGAAAAATTAATTATTGTTCGCATTAAATCTTGATGTCCTCGCCTCCACCTCCAATAAAGAGGCGATCAAGATCCGTTTCTCCACCGCCCAGTACTTCAGAATCAGCAGCAGCTCCACCTCGATCTCCAAAATCAAAAAAGAAAGCTACAACAGTTCCAAAACCAATAATAGTTAAAAACTATTCAGTCATGGGAACAATTGGAGTGCTGAGTCCTTTCGACCCTCAAAAGGATGATTTTGAAATGTGGGAAGGTACTTTCCATTCGTTTCTAGTAGGAAACAACCTGGATGAATCCAAGGATCCTGATCGTTGCAGAGGTGTTTTCCTTTCATCCATAGGAATACAGACTTATTCCTTACTCTCCAACATCATTTCACCCGCCACCCCCAGTACAACGAGCTTAACAACCCTCATCACCGAGTTAAAGACTCATTTTAAACCGGCACCAAAGGCCATCGCTGAGCGGTTCAAGTTCACTGGGAGGAAGCAGAAATCAGGGGAGACGGTTAACGACTTCATTGCAGCTCTACGCACCTTGGCAGTAGACTGTAAGTTCACTAAAGATTTGGAAACTCGGATTCGCGATCAATTTATTTTTGGGTTAGCTAGTGAGAAAGCTCAACGAACTCTTTTCACCAAGGATGATAATATTGCCCTGAAAGATGTAGTTCAACTAGCCCAAGCCCAAGAAGCTGCAGAAGCCAGCACCGCGCTTATCAGGGGTCAACCGCTACCTTCAGCATCGACGCCCACCGATCAAGTGCACAAAACTAGTAACTTCAGGTCCAACCAGCACCAACAGGCACCTCACAAGAAAAAGGAAAAGGGGAAAAAGAAATTCAACAGCAGCAAGCTCCTCCAAACCGAAATTCTGGTAAAAATAACAATCAAAGTAACAATTCTACTTTTAATTGTTCTCGTTGTGGTTCCACTCAGCATTCTGGAAACAAATGTTCACACCGTGAGTCCACTTGCTTCGCTTGTAACAAGAAAGGACATCTTGCAAGTGTGTGCCGTTCCAAAGGTTCCCACAACAAAGAAGGCAGCTCCGCCAACAACCAAGTTGGAGTCAGTGACAACAACTACGTTAATCTCAGCAACATGAGGGATATCCGCACTGTCACCACTCCAGCCGACAAGAAAATCATCACAGTTGACGTGAAGATAAACGGTGTATCACACACCATGGAGCTGGACACTGGCTGTGAGACCAGTATTTTGTCTGAAGACTTTTGGAAGAATCAACTTAATTCTCCACCTTTGAAGCAATCTCCGCTCATCTTCAAGACGTACACCAGCAGCACTTTTCGCCCACTTGGAGAGCTCTGTGCTACCGTTGAGCACAATGGAAAAATTATTAACTGCTCCATTCCAGTAAGTCATGGAACATCATTATTTGGTCGTGACTTTCTTAATATTTTTTAAAATTGACTGGAATGAAGTAAAAAGACAATGCCATAACGTGAGTACCAGTTTACCAGTTAAGGCACAGCTAGAATCCTTGCTTGGTGAGTTCCAAGACGTTTTCAAACCACCAACAGCAACCGATAGAATCAAGGATTCAAAGCACGTATTATTTTGAAAGAAGATGCCACACCACGTTTTTTGAAGGCACGTCCCATTCCGTACAGTTATCGCGATGCAGTTGATAAGGAATTGGATTTGATGGAGTCAACCGGCGTCATTAGCAAGGTTGAAAGTAGCGATTGGGCTTCTCCACTTGTGGTGGTACCAAAACCGAGCGGTCGAGTTCGTATCACCGGCGACTTCAAAAACACCGTCAATAACCAATTGTGTGTTACACAATATCCTTTGGCAGTTCCAGATGATCTGTTTGCAACAGTCAGTGATGGATCTTCATTCACCAAGCTAGATGGTATGAACGCTTATCATCAGATCGAGATTGATGATGACAGCAAGAAATTTTTAGTCATCAACACCCACAGGGGACTCTACAAGTATAACGTTCTACCGCAAGGCATTTCCTCATCTCCAGCAATCTTCCAGCAGTTCATGGACGAGATGCTGAAACAGATAGGAAGTACTGGTTCATTTGTTGACGACAGCATTACTACCGGAAAGACCGATGCTGACCACCTCAACAATCTTCGTGAAATATTCCAGCGTATGAGAAAATTCAACTACAAGCTGTCCAAAGAAAAATGTGAATTTCTACAACAGAATCTGGAATACCTTGGTCATCGCTTATCAAAAGAAGGGATTGAAACTTCAAACCGCAAGGTGAAGGACATTATAAACATGCCACAACCAACTGACGTAACCCAAGTAAAATCATTTTTGGGGTTAGTAAATTTTTATGGCAAATTTTTACATAACTTGTCCAGCCTTTGTGAGCCTTTGTATAGACTCACCCGTCAAGATGTGAAGTTTCAATGGAGTGCAAAATGTGAAAACGCCTTTGTAGCAGTTAAGAAGCTGTTATCCACCAGCCCAGTCCTTGCTCACTACAATCCGAAAAAGAAAATTGGAATTAGCGCAGATGCGTCATCGATTGGACTTGGAGCTGTACTTTTCACAAAGGAGAATGATGGAACTGAGCGCGACCATAGCTTTCGCTTAAACTACTTTCCGACACTGAGCGCCGCTATAGCCAGATTGAGAAGGAGGGTTTGGCCATCATTTTTGCTATCAAAAAGTTCTATAAGTATGTGTGTGGACGTAATTTTTTGCTAATTACGGATCACAAGCCACTACTTACTATTTTGGACCGAAATCCCAACTTCCACCCCTAGTTGCTACACGATTACACCATTGGAGCTTGTATCTTTCACAGTTCCAGTATGAGGTAGTCTACCGGAAGTCAGAGGATCACGGAAACGCCGACGCACTCTCCCGTCTCCCAAGCAAGCAACAAAATGCAACAGCAAATGAAGATTTAGAAAAAATCTATCAACTTTCTCGCAGGAGAAAAAATGGATGTGTTACCTGTCACCGCCTCAAAAATACGACATGCTACAGCCCACGATGGTGTTTTGAACAAAGTTCAACAACTCATTCTATTTGGCTGGCCACAATAACTACGCGATGAAGATAAACACCTCCAACCGTTCTTTCAGCGCCGTGATGAACTCACAACCGTAATGGAGTCATCATGTGGGGACTACGAGTAGTTATACCCAGCGAGCTGAGACAACAAATTCTACACAACCTTCATGAATGTCATTTCGGCATGGTCAGAATGAAAAGCCTAGCCCGAAATCACGTTTACTGGCCCATGATTGACGCTGATATTGAAAACATTGCCCGTTCCTGCAAAATTGTCAACAAAATGCACCAAATCCACCTTCTGCACCGCTCCACCCCTGGCAGTTCCCAGAACGACCTTGGCAGCGATTGCACATGGATTTAGCAGGACCTTTACATGGAAAAATGTACCTTATCATTGTTGATGCCCACACTAAATGGCCAGAAGTGTTCAACATGAACACCAACACCACTTCAACAGCAGTACTTCGCAAATTAGCAGAATGCTTTGCTCGTTTTGGCATACCAGAGCAAATTGTCACTGATAATGGACGCCAGTTCACCTCACAAGAATTCAAGAAATTTTGTGATGCTAATTGTGTGAAGCACGTCTTATCCTCCGTGTACCACCCAAGGTCCAACGGAGAAGCCGAAAGATTTGTACGAACCTTCAAGGAGAGCATGAAAGCCACCGACCTGAGCATCGATCTTCGACTCCAGCGTTTCCTGATTGCATATCGCGCCACCGCTCATGCAACCACAGGTGTCACCCCCGCTGAACTATTGCAAGGTCGCAGATTGAGAACTCTACTTGATCTTATCCGTCCTGATGTCTCCACCACGGTCCGTAACAAACAACTTGAGCAAGAAAAGCAGTACAACCAACGCGCCAAGGAACGAGAGTTCCAGAACGACGCCGTTGTTTGGGTCCAAACTTTTTCTAAAGGGGAAGAAAAGTGGTCTCTTGGCACCATCTCCTCCAGAAGTGGACCAGTTACATACATAGTTCAAGTTGGAACCCGTCTAATCTCCCGTCATGCTGACCAGATCCGTGCAGCAAACCATAAAGATCAAGACACCCCAGTTCCAGCTTCGACCTCAACTCCAATCCAGCCACCACCTCAAGACAGTGCATAAATTATTTAGAATTTTCACTTTGATGTGTGTTCAAGGTTAGGAAGGAGGAATGTTGTATATTTAGATATATACATATATGATTTTATAGTAAAAACATGTCTCTTGTACTTTGAGTAGCTAAATGTATCTACCCATGCTTCAATGTAAGTATATTATACCATGCTTTGGACTTCTGTCCTCAGACCTGATTTGTTCTTCAATGAATAAACATGTACCTAAGAGACTAGGCAAAGAACTCCTCGTGTCTTGCACGCCTTTCTTAATACCTTACCACTCACATATATAACATGGTATGTCCGCCCGTCTCCCAACCTGAATGAATAACAGAGATGTGTTGTTGTCAACTCGAGTCTTGTTAGAATGTGCACCCAAGGATTTTGCACAATGCACTCAACATTTTTTTGGAGAATGGATGAGTGAGCTGTAAACTAACAACAGCGAGCGACGAGCGACTACTAGCCGACACTTGGGTAGCCGAGTAGCATTATCAAACGGGTATAATGGCATGTAACAAGACTCGTGTGCATATCTTAACTTTTCATACAACGGCAATCATATCGTAACAGCGTTCAATCTTCTTTCGGACCGAGTGTTGCCTCCAACTTCCTCCGACAAAACCTCCTTCTTTTTCAAAACTTTGAAGTCTGTTCCCGTTTGACAATAAGAAGCTGCTGAAACCGTAAAATGCGCATAACTTTAGGTAAATCAATGGAGGAGGATCATCCCTCAAGTGTTACATCTAAGTCTCAAGTAGCCCCAAAGAGTAATTTCCATAAGTATGCAAACTTGTGGAAATTCTTGCAAATTGGTTAAAAATGAATCATTTGATCAACCACATTTTCGAAATAATTTTCAAGTAGAATGCATTTTATACTGTAAATATTATTATAGTGTTGTATGATTTCATGACAAAAATTAAATGTCTTTTAAAGTTTCATTGCAAAGAATTTGAGAAGCCTAGCCTTTCTCTTGAACTTCTCCTTCATGAGCTTCATCTGCTTCTCATGAGCCCAGAACCGATCACAGCCTTCCAGGATCCTATCATCCAGTCCCACTGCGAGCATGGCCAACCCCTCAAAACAGCTTTTGGCTGTGCACTGCATCACAAATACTTTGTGGAAGAAGGACTCCCGATAAACCTAAAAGCCAGACGGTTAGCAGCTTTCTCGGCTTGCCATAGTCAAATGGCACCTTTTGAAAACTCTTCGCTTCCCGATTAAACAGAGGATCTTGACAAAAGAGAAAGAAGCAGTTGTCAATCCTTTTCCTAACCCTTTCATTAACCGCTCCGGACAATTAGTGCGGATGTAGGTGAGCTCCCTCGTGATCAAATCGGAAAGCATGACTCCTAACCTCGATGTAATCCCTTTGATCATTTCATTAACTCGTCCCAGCAGTTCGAACCGCTTCTTCAGCCCTTCCTCAGAGTCAGGTGGAATGGTGGAGCTGCCTCACATTCAACCTTTCCTTCGTGTCCAGCGTTATGAAAGTATCTGTTTTCACTCCCAGCCACCGCTTCGGTTTGCCATTTTGGAAAATTGCTTCTCAATTAGGGTACCCCTTCTTTCCTCCTTGATTCGCTTCCTTGTTCTCTTCAAATCCAACAACAGATCGGCTTCCATCTCTGTCAAAATTGCGAGGGCAGCCTTTCTCTCAGCGCCCCACCGATTCCTCATGACGTAATCCTCCTGCTCCTTTCTCCACAAGTTTATTGCTCTGTAGAGCAACTCAATATCAACCATCCTAGTGGGGTTCTCTTGTCTCCTGATCTCATCCTCCATGATAGCATATCGCTGATCAATCCTCCCCTTTCTAATTTTCTCTGCCCACTTGATCCTCTTGATTAACCCTTCCATCCGCTGCTTTCTCTCCGTTCTCGCAAGCCAACCTCTCCAATATCGCTGATATTTATGATGGCAGCCTTCTCTTTTGTCTTGTTGGGCAAATGTGACATAAGGTCTTGGGTTGAGAACCCTGTCCCTCTTGGTAGAAACGTTGTAGTCTGGTCGCTCCATTTGTTGCGCCACGTCCATCTGAGTTTGTGTTTGGGCAATTTTCTCATGAAAGACCTGAACCGTTTTGTGAGTATCGGACTGCTCCCAAGTTGATAGTTGCCCGGAATTCGCTTATTTATCTCGACTGTAAACTTCATTTTTGCCATTGGCCCCGCACCCAAGTCCATCAATGTTCTAGAATCTGCTACCAAATTCTTCTTTCTTCGTAAATCCAAGTGGTCTGCTGGAACCTGGACAAAGTGAGCTATGGCGTTCTTCAACTGTTAGACGGTGGCATCTAGTCGGCAATCTCGGGAGATCATCCTTCCTCCAGGGTACAAGTAGAAGTGGACATCAATAAACTTTTTGAGCCGGAAGAAGGATTCTATGCTGGGGCACTTGTCCATTCTGGAGAAAGTATCTGACTCCCATGACGTATCCATTAGGAGAAGCTCTCCAGGCACCCAGGTGGAGCTGGATTCCCCAGGCTCAGAGAAATTCACCTAGACCCCTTCCTCTTCATATTCATTCACTTGCAGAAAAGAAAACACGCCCTTATTGGCTTTGATCTTGTTCGCTCATCATCAGTTGCAGCAGCACCAAAGTCCGCATCCTCCTCTACTTTCCATTCTGATTGGTGACTGAAATGTATCTTCACCTCCAATCTCTTCAGTTGGGCTGTACATGTGACCACGGCAATGTTACTCCCAATTCTAAAACCCAACAAAATTAAAATCAGATTATACTTATTTAAGCTGGTTTATTATAATTTTTATTTAATCACACCTCCTGGCTTCCTCCTCCTGAGCAGATCTGGTGGTGGTGGGGAATTCGTCCTCATATGCAAAAGTTGAACTTTGACTCTCCCGACCATAGTCTTTGAATGGAAGCGGTTGATCTTGCTCATTCTCTTGGGTGTCGTACATATCATCATCTTCGTCTTGTTCAATATCCACACTTCCTTCAGCTGCCCAACCCAAAACATCTTCCTTTCCCACCTCCGCAACTGGGCAGACAAACTCCCTTCAAATTGAGGCATGAATGTAGCTCGACAGAAAGGACATTTGACTTCCGGTTTTCCACGGTAAATTGGCTTGTACGTCACGGCACAAACCGAGAATGGATTTTGCTCATCATACTCCATTGCATGTTCGTCCACTGGTTCTTCTCGCAAACCTGTAGTAACTTCCTAGTCTGTTGAGCAATTTCTGCTTTTTGGTCCTTGTTCAAGAGACGCTTTGAAAAGGAAGCTGCTGTCTTGTAGTTCTTCAGCTTGAAGCTCGGGTTCATGGCCATTCGCAGTGTTAGAATGGAGTGAACAGCGTCCAGAGTGCAGTGTGTGAAGTATGCAGCTAGCTCGCAACTTCTCACTTGGTTTTCAATTGTGTCTTTTGGAAGATCTTTACGGTAGAGCTCCATTTGAAGTCCGAGAATGTACTCCCGGCACAGAATCAAAAACTCTTGAATGAACGTGAGATCAGATTTGTTCTCAACAAAGGTCAGCGGAATGCTCAACAGGAGGCTCCGAAACTTATCAACGGCTTCAGGGAAATCTCCTTTGGTAGTTAGCTGGAAGCAGCCCTTAAATTACAAGAACATTTTTTTATTTTCGGGAGAAAATCTATAATCTATCAAATAGTTAATTGCAAACCATTTGTTTTGCTAAACATACCTGAAGTTTTTGCACAAGGTCTGAAAGCACCAGCTGCTAATGTAGCTTCCCCATCCCCTTGACTATGTCTCTCTACTGGCAAATCCTCATCTCCCCATCCTCCAGTTGGATCAGCATCCATCCATTGAATGATGTCGTTATCAGCAATGAATCCGGTGACACATGGTGTAGTATTTCTTTGAGCGCGTTCCAACACACTCTAGAAAAATTAACGATCACGAAATTAGTTCTTCTATTTGGAATGGTCCTAAACGTGTGCTTATATATTAAGAAAAGTATCCTCCAGCAGGGAAAAGCATCCTCCAAGTTTTGAAGTTGCTCATTTCCAACCATCTTTTCCAACGTTCGGTAAATTTGTCTAGAACTTCTTTTGTTCCCTTTGTAGATGACCCTCACCTTTAGCTGTGCAAATTAGCTGGGTTTTCTTTGTTGCACTACGTGTGAAACGTTGTCATTGAAAAGATCCAAAGAGCGCGCAAATTAAACTGCTTTTGTTTCACTTGCTTTATCTCTCCGTCAAGCCGGCTTGAAAATATTATTGCAAGTTACATTGCAGAAGTTCTATCACAGAACTATAGGAATTACTTTGTTCTTTGTTGATTGTGAAAACTACAGTTCGTGTCATTTGCTATTTGTATTCATCAGTCATAACTAGTTTCTCAACTATCAGTTGAAGTTTGTTGAATACTTTACGCTTAGAGTTTTATAATTCAACAGAATGTCTTTGTCAAAACTGAACACTTCATCCCAAGTCGGGACGGTGAATGACGGAGAGCCTGAAGCGTCTGGTGGCGCAACGATTGCCGACCTCCCACCTGAGGTTTGATTAAAATTTGGAACCTAAGTAATCCCAACTGTTTACTTAGCAATCAACTAATTATTGTTTGTATTATTTCAGATTCTGACGTTGATTTTGGAGTACTTGCTGGATGGTCAGAGAAACGCAATTCTTCGCTACCGGCTAATCAACTCCGAATGGAAATCGATTATCGACTCCCATTTGGAAAAGAAGATGGTCTCCGGGAGGCTTGCTCCATTTCCCGAAACGAGGCTGGTCTACCTTGATGAATCCTGCCAACTCTACGCTGATTGCTGTCCAACTCTGTTTTTAGAAGGCAGAAATCCCTTCCCTTTTCAACGCCCTATTGTTTGAACGGCTCATGGGGAAACGAAAGATTCAACCAATTTTAACGAAGTCACCGCACAAAGATACCTACTAAATTTTAATGCTGGATTCCGGGTTTTCCTCACCACCGAAATACATATAGAAACATGTAAATACGAGCCCATACACCGAATTTTGATCGCTGGAGCAGTAAAGGCTTCAAAGTTTGAAAAGCCATAGGTAATCCATACAAGGTGACTATTTGACAATAGTTTTAGAGACCTATACGTAAAAAGCGATGTAGAAACCGAATCCAATGCCAGAAGTTTGATATCGTTAGGTCTAGTTGGAAAAAAATTGGAATTTCTGATTTTGTATTTTTCGGTTACCATCTATGATTTTTTGAAACCGCTATAACTTCGGCGTCCATACATAAATCAACCTAATTCCAAAAAACCTATCAGGATAATTGTCCTGTCATCACCATGCAAAACGAATTAGGTCTCTAACATGTCTAGGTCAAAAGTTATCTTGTGTTCGTCGACCCTATATGTAACCCTTTCTTTAATGGGCGTCACTTCAACATGGCGTCACTTAGATTTTTTTAGAAACCGAAATATGGGTTCTCAGACACGGGGAATTCAATCGCGAACACTATTTATGAAACCCCAATGTGGGGTGAAACCCATTTGTTGATTCTGGGATAAGGGCGTCATATTGATTACGTGGCTGAAAGCTTGTTGTCTGCCTGTCCGTCCATTCGCATTCTTCTGGCCATTTACCTAATGATTTGGGCCACATTTAGAAATTCACAAGAGCATTCCATGGAATACTCTAAGCGGAATTAGCCAAATGCAAAATAAATATATTGTAACCTAAAAATGATATAGCGTGCTTCGCAAGTTATTCACGCGAAAAGATCAAAAGATCAAAGATGAGTATTTAGGGGTAATTTGATATTTATTTGTTTACAAGTATTCATGACATTCAAAAGATTAAATGTGTGACTGGTTATTTTGACTTTAAATGACTTCTGCTTCTGAATTACTCAAAGCACGTTCCCCCTAGTCATTTCAGATTAATTCAAATAGTTGTTTACTTTTTCATTTATTATAATTTTTTTTGTCATGTCTTAATTGACTACACCACGCCATTCTCATTAAAATCCATTATCAATGAAAAGCAAATCAAGGTGAAACCACTTTATTTTTATTGTCCATCACCCATGAAACTAGATTTGTAACGAGAGGGAGCTTGAAGAGAAATCAAATTGAAACAATTTTTATTGCTAAATATTTGATAACTGAATCCCAAAAAAGAAGGATTGCATATCTATTTATAACTTTTTGTAATAGGAAATTCATTTATTAGGCAAATTGAACACAACAAGATATTATAATATCATCCTCCATATAAAGGGCATAAATAGGGCAAATTATTGGTTTGTCACTCAAAAAAGGAATTTGAGCTCACTCATTTCATTACTTAACATTCTCGCTTTTCATATTCCTCTAATATTTTTATCATTTAAATGAATTTTTGTAGGGCGCAATCCTTTTAATAATGGAATTTTTACTATCAGTGGCGAATGCACTTTGGATTCCCAGCAATACGCGTTGACGTGTGATACCTCCATGTCGCTCCACTACAAAAGGGAATCTTGCCCATGATCTGATCAGCAATCCACTTTTTGTCTTACAGACATTCAATTAATCATCATCATCCGATTATCAAATCAAACAAAATTAGCAACAAAATGAACTACGTAAGTTTTCAACAGAACGGGAAATTTGCCGAGTAGATTCTAAATTTTAATAATTGAAATTAATAATAACTGTTTAAATTTTATGTTTTAGGCTATTGTTATCACCCTTCTCTATGGAGTTGTTGTTTGTGCTCAGGAGTTTCGCTCCATTCGTAACGCCAACGAAATTGTGATCACGAGAAGCGAAAGTGAGAACAATGGAGATGGAACATTCAAATGGGCTTCTGAGTTCTCGGATGGAACCAAACTGGAGCAAAGTGGATATATCAAGGATGGACCAGATCCAGAAAATCCAATCTAGGTCATCCAAGGATCCTATTCTTATATTTCCCCAGAAGGAGAGAAAATCAATTTGAAGTATATTGCTGATGAGAACGGATTCCAACCTGAGGGTAACCATCTCCCAACCCCACCACCAATTCCAGAAGTAAGCATTTTAAAATTTACTTAGATTAAATGGAATTTCGAAATTAATTTATTTATGGTTCTTTGTAGGAGATCCAAAAGGCTCTCCGCATTATCGAAGCTGCCTCTTCAAACCAAATCCCACAATTCATCAAGCCTGTGTCCCAACCACGTCGTTTCTAAGTCATACTATCCACCAGTCAACTTGTTAGTGAAGCCATTCTTCAAACTCGTTGCTAAATTTCATAATTTTTAAAGAATTATACTGGAATTTTATTTAATCTACTTCACAGTTTCTACCACTTTGATGATTCATGAAATTCAAACAAAATTAAATTTGCAAAAAGAAAATTAGTAAAAACTTAACGATCATAAATATATTGAAGTTTTGTGATACTGATGATGGAAATAATATATTATTCACAACATCATCTATTTGTAACGTTTATTTGCATACGTAAATTATAATGAAATACAAACCTATATTGTGTGAATAAGGTTTCCTTATATGACGGAATCGTGTATAAAACTCTGTGGAAGATGAAAATACGCATGAAAGTTGAATGTACAAACGTCAACCTAAACCAGAGTTGAGAGAGGAGGTAAAGTTGTGAAAAGGAGATAGCTACTACTTGAAGCAAACAAACCCATTCCCGAATATGAGTTTGGAGCATGTAACTTATGTCAGATTTGATACTTTTATTCATTTCAGACACAAGTTTCCCCTTGTTTTTCAATAAAGCATGTGAAACAGTTGAAGATGATCGTAGCAGTTCGGGGTTTGTGATGCTTTTCCCGATTTGGATATTTGTAGTTAGGGATGCTGCTCTCATTGATTTTGTATCCAATTTCACATATGATATTTCGTTTGACGTATGATCACAATAATGACTACTCTCACGATCTGATCTGAGAGCAGAGCAAAACTACACTTGTTTAGTTACGTTGGTCTATGAGAGGACTGACAGTGGTTGATAAAAAATAAGTATGAGAAACATTATAACGTCTTTTAAGCTAAATTTCTATATGCAGTTGCATATGATTCATGACAGAGACGTGAAATGAATGAAGAACGATGCTATTTGTATCGTAGTATTCTAGCAGTCTCTAAATTACGCGAAGAAAGGGAGAGAATTCGATAACCACATAATTAATATAATTTTGAAAAGTATAACCATTTTATTTTTAACTTACACCGCGATTCTGAATTTTTATCATGATAAATCATATATAACAGTTTAATCGTAAAAAACACGAATTTCATAACACTTCTAACATGATTATATGAAAGGTTTCACTTTAAAAATAAACTACGTTAGGCTATCAAATAATTTCCAACATTTTAGAACTGGGATACACTACTGGAATCCAGATCAAATGCGCTACTTGAGAGTTAGGAGGAATATGTCATCAGATTCAATTTGCAAAACACCTTTTCAAGAAATTGTGAATACCACGTCAAAATCTTTTTGTATAAAAAGCCGACAACACTACATACTTTTCTTCTACATCCTGTTATCCCAATATAGGTTATGCGTCATTTTCGCCCGCCCACAAATAATGTCCATTACACTTAAGAATTCCTCACGGATATGGGGATAATCGTTCCTCCTCTTTACGTCTTCGAGATAGGAGTTCACTCCAGATTTCCAAAATTTGCATACGAGCCTAACCTGGGAAAGCCGATTTCGTGCAGCAACGGACTCATCGTCATCATTGGAATTGGTTTCCGTAGGCAAATAGTCACAGATGAAGGGAAGAACCTGTGAAAGTCGTAATAATTTATTATGTTGCAAATTAACATTTTCCAAGGTTGTACTTATTTAAAACGTGTTCAATATTTCTAATATTTACCTCATGCATCAGAAAAAGTGTCCGTTTTGATTCCAGTAGTTTTCTGAAGGTACCACAAGTTCGAAAGCAGGCTGCCATATCAGTTGGGGTCTCCAGTTTGTTGAAAATGTGTTCCCAGACCTGTACCAAAATTAGAAAAATTGTTCACACAGTTTACAACTAATTTTTGATATGTGACTGGAAGATAATTCATTCCACTTTAAATATAACTTAGTTTTGAACTCACATTCAAAGGGAAAACGTCTTCAGGGTTTTTGGCAATTGTTGTCACTTCCGCCATTGCTCAAATCAGTTATATCTAGCTTGAATTTGTCAACTTGGCAATTCAGTTTTTAAGCGAAAATTACTAGATTGATATGAAAACTGACAGCTCAGAATATGAGAGGTGAGCAGAAATTCTCCTACGTGGTGTGGATGCGGACTCCGAGTATGAAATGCGAGTGAATGAAAAAGGTTGACTTTTATGACTGGAAAAGCAAGTGGGTTGCGTACAGAAAGGTCTACTACGCAACGTGTTTGAGATATGCGTGAACGAACAAAAACTTACAAACACTTTGGTTTACATGGAGAGGGAATGAAGCTCACTAGAAAAAGGATGAGAAAAGAGAGCTACTTGTTTCTCTAAAAACAAAGAAAATCGTTCATAAAAAGAAGTAGAATCAGTAGCTGACCCAAAAAGTGCTTTCCACACTGTACTCAAACGTTGACTCTTTGTTTTATGGCTTGAAACAGAAATATTTGAAGAAAGGAATAACAACAGAGTGGAGTTTTAGTGAGCACTTATTGTAATACTTTATGGCATGGAATATATATCAGGGATATGAACATACACGAAGAATGTTATGAGACACAAAGCGGTAAACAATTAGTTGTCGTTCCCTATCCATTTTACCATATCGGCGACTTTACGTAAAAACCCTATATGATACATATGCACTGCACAAATTTTCAAGAGAAATGTGATGGTTGCTAACTGCGCACAAAGCTGAAAAAGGAGAATAAAACAACTACTTCTCTGCCAGCAGTAAGTATGCAATGAATATGAATGCGTAAAAAAAGGTTTAGTTTTATGATCGAATGAAACTCCAGATACTTCTGTTTGGGACATAAAAATACAGCAGAATGTACGAACAAGTAGAAAACAAAGAGTTTCTAAATCAGGTTGAGAAAATGAACAACGAGCAACAGGCAGAGTGAGCTGTAGTTTTATGAGTACGGAGTACATATGTGTAAATACATATGTGTTGCATTTTATCCTACAGTTTTTATATCCAACCTTTTCTCCTAATATTTATTTATTGCAGCTTGAGCAGAAGTTCACAAATATGAGTTTGTGAATGAGCACCTACAAACACGTTGGATTTAGAAGAACATGGATTACTCAGGGTAAAAGAAAATGGGTACTTACTTCCATTACTAAAAACAAGGATATTCATTCATAGAATAGAGGTGCCAGAGAACTTTGTACTCAATATATATTGAACCTTTATTTTTGACTTTTACAAAAACTCTTGGATACTTACAATGTTAAAGAGAGTCGAGGATCATGCATGAAATACAACAGGATTTTAGATACTATTTAAATATATATTTTACCATGCTATATAAATTGGTTTGAAATACGGATGATTTTAAGAAGAAGAATTTTCTACAATTCTGAACACATCTGCCGTTTCACTTCTAAGAAAACTTTTCAAATGAAATTTTTCACACTCACAGAATTGTACTTATCTCGGGTAATTTCGATCGCTCCGGAGCTGGAAGGATTATTACTGACGGTTCTGAAGAAAAGTCGTCGGAGCCGAGGAGAACGGTTAAAAATATGTGTCTTCTTTTTTGAGTATGAAAACCTTTTACCTTCATCAACTGTATCGGTTTCCCCTTCCCTTTTCTTCATTGATCGAGTGACCATGGGATGATATTTATATTTTGATGTTGATGCTGATGTTTGGATATCATTCAGCTCAATTTCGAGATTCACAAGCGACGCACAGGTTGGTTGCAGAAAACGATAAGTTTTTAAAGGACCTTGGATATTTAGTTGCAACGTTTGTAACCTCGGAATATCCAGTTTCTTCGTAATTTTCCCATCATATAAAATGCCAGAAGAGGTAACCTTGAGGATTTCGAGATATGGGGCGAAACGAGATTTCTCTAGGGCTGAAAAAACGTTATCAATTTTCACATCAGAGTTAATATCCAGAGCATTAAGTGGCCAAGATAAGGCTTGAAGAGTAACAAGGTCCTCAGCAACCTTCACATTAGCAACAAATTTCACAAGGTTGGGCAATTCTATGCTTTTTAAATACTCCGGAACTCCCATTGATGAGTCGGGAAAGCCTTGAATTCGAATCCCGAGTTTCAACTGCGTTACATGCCTATTTGCCAAAATAATCCCCTTTTCTAAAGGAACCGGTACATTGTTCAGGGTCAACGTGGTGAGCTGCTCCAGTTTTGGAAGAGGATTGCTCTCCAACAACTTTTCAACACGGTCAAATCTATGCCTCAAACAGTGCTGAAAATAGGTATCGAAGTTTTTATGGCTGACGGGTGCGTTTACAAATTTAAAGAAAACTCTGAGAGTCTTGAGATTGGGCATGAGGCTGAGCTGATGTTGGAGTGAATTGTAGACAGTTTTTGTACTATATGTACTCCCAATAGGATAGACCAATTCGGCGTGCCAAATTTGATCTCCATATCTGTTCAAAATGGTTTTGAACTCGGTCCAATTTTGGCCAGGATGCATTCCCCAATAGTCCACAAATCTGGTGAGAAAGGGGGTGTTTTCTGGACTAAACTTGGCCAAAAAATTAGTCAACTTTTCAGGATCATAAACTGAATTGAAGCTGTAGGGCTGCAGAAGCCAGCGGATATTCTTTTGGTGTGCTGAGTTGTAACTGAGGTTGGTGTGGTGAGAAGCGTTTTGGAGGAAATTATTGACACTAAACTTCCACGATCTGCAGACAAGACGGGCATTCAGAACGGAATTTTCTGTAAGCGAAGAGTTTTCACTATCATCATCATCAGAAGTTCCATTAAAGTCGTTGTCAGCCACGACCAAATAGTTATAAAGTAAGGGAAATATCTAGAAAAATTATAAACATTGGTTGTAGAATTCAAAATCTTTAATGTGTGCAACTTTTCAATACACATATTCAGAAACCTCACCTCTGGCATTAGAAAAAATTTCCGTTTGGGTTCCAACAGCTTCCTCCATGCAACTGAGGTTTGGAAACAGGTTGCCAGGTCAGTGGGAGAATCGAGATAGTTGAAAATAAGCTCCCATATCTGTTGAAACAGTTAAAATAAGAATAAATTATAAAGTAAATTGGATTTTACTTTTTAAATATATTTGATGGGTTACTCACTTCCAAAGGGAAAATTGCCTCTGGAATTCTTGGAGCCACCATTACAACTTCCATGGTATTTATATGAATCGAAAAACAGTGGTAAATGTATAAATTATCAGCTAAATTTTCTACACAAATTTTGAATTGACACTTGCAATGAATATCAACAGAGCAGCTCAATTTCAAATACACAACTGAAGCAAAAACTGACCTTTTTGTATGCATGTGGAATTGATACGCATACACGAAAAAGCAATGGTTTTTTGACTGAACTGCGTTAGAAAGCTGAGGGGATTTGAAGAACAGTTGTTCAAGAAAAATATCCACAAGAATTGGGACGCAAGAAAGGACAGCAGCTCAGAATAGAATAAAAAGAGGTACTTACTTCCATCACGTAAAACAATGAAATTCATTCAGAAAATAGTCGCAGACCTTGATCTAAAAATCCAGTTCGGACTCAGATATTGAACCCAAATTTTATGGCTTTTAGCATTACTTTCGTATTCAGTTTTCTTTGAGCTGAGATTTAGGGGGTTTTGCCGATGTTGTAAATGAGATCTGGAGATATGGATATTATTATGAGTGTTATAGACTGTACATCTCATAATGACATATAGTTAAATACTAAGTTCATTCATCTTTTTCCCGTCAGGATCGAATAGGCTGGATAAGAAAGGAACAATTCAATGTTAGAAATTATGAATTGAAGATTAACATTAAACTAATATTTGACTTGGTTGACTTCAAGTTTTGTTTTAAAACAAAAAAATGTGCCAAAAATGAATAAATCTACAAGCTTTAATTAGTTATTAAGTAAATGTTCATGATATTTCGAAGATTGTGTCTGCAATATTTATTAAGAATGAATCTAATGTAGACGAAAAGTGTATTTTGGAATCCAAAACTATATTGGCCTTTAATTTTTTCTACTGTAAGCACATAACTTGAAAACGTTTTTATATGAATTTAATTATTTTTAGTGATTGTTGGCCAAGCTCACATAATATTGTCATTTTTTAGTCATAACATGATCGCTAAAATTATTTCATGAACGACGACGAAGTCAATCATCTAGTTTCAAAGTGGTTTCATTACGCTCTTGAATTGATACGTGAGCATATCTACTCTACAAATTTTGTGATACTAAAATCAATTTGGAAAGGTCACCAAAAATCCAATGTAAGATCACATAAATTTTATTGACAATTTCCCTTAAAAATACATTAGTGAAACATTATTTACAGGCATTCGCAGTAGGAGCAAAGGATGATTTTTATGGCCAATTTTTGCATATGTTTGATAGGCAATGTATTCATTCATATAAACATCCCATATCCATATCATCTCCTCTCAGCTTTTACATTAAACAAGATAAATTACCGTGCGTCAACCATAAAATCAATCCGTCAAGCTACAGTCTTGACACTTAAAAAAAGAATTTCAACTTAAAATATTCATGAATATTAATTCTTTCCTCTCATATTTCTTTGTAGTTCAGATGCACTTTTTTAATTTTAATCCTTTGATGCCATTAAATAACACTTAAGCGCATTCCCATTGCACTTTGTTGACATGTGGTGTACGTGTGCTCAAATGGTTATTTAAATGAAAAAGTGTACAAAATAATGCAAGACAAACACAAAATAAAAAGGGTCTTGGCTGATGGTGTAAAGATATGACGGTATATCAATGTCATTGCTATCATGTGCATAAAGGGGAAGGGTAGCTTCTTCATTTCATCCAAATTTTAATGTGAGCCTGTCATTGAAAATGGGCAAAAGAAGACACGAAAGAATGGGTCACATTTCTTGTTCTTACTCAGCAAAAAGGAGTGTGATGCATTCCTGTTTTACATATATATGAAAATTGAAAGTTGACATTACACTATTAAATTTGCAATGTTAGTAAACGGCTACGAATTTGGTGAATGGAGAGGCATGCCGAGGACCTGTTTTGTTTGCATATTGAGATTGAGGTGACATTAAAAGCGGTAGATTGTTAATAATAGGCTATATTATGCAGTTTGGCGAGACAAATTAATGGGATAATCGTAATACCTCCAAACTGCTTCACTACAAAAGGGAAGCTCGCCCAGGATCTCATCATCAATCCATCCTCTGCCTTACAGCCATAACATCCTTATCTAATTATCCAAACCAACCAAAATTAGCAACAAAATGAAATACGTAAGTTTCCAGCTTGTGAGGAAATTTGTGATTCAATTTCATATTTTGGAAAATTTATGCAATTTTTTAAATGGGATTTTTAGCTCGTTGTTATAACCGTTCTCGTTGGAGTTGCTGCAGCTCAGAAGTTCAGTGCTACCCGTTCCGGAAACGAGATTGTGATCACGAGAAGCGAAAGTGAGAACAATGGAGATGGAACCTTTAAATGGGCTTCTGAGTTATCCGATGGAACCAAGCTGGAACAGAGCGGATACGTGAAGGCTGGACCTGACCCAGAAAAGCCAATCCAGGTCATTGAAGGATCCTATTCTTATATTACCCCAGAAGGAGAGACAATCAATCTTAAGTACATTGCTGATGAAAACGGATTCCAACCTGAGGGTGTTCATCTTCCAACCCCACCACCAATTCCAGAAGTAAATATTTCAAAAATAAAAAATGAAGATTTTTCATTAATTAAAAATTAATATCATGATGATTCTTTGCAGGAGATCCAAAAAGCTCTCAACCTCATCCAAGCCGCTTCATCAAACCAAGTTCCACAATTCCGCAAGCCTTTGTCCCAACCACGCCGTTTCTAGTCATATCGTCAAGTCAATAATATTATAGTGAATATGTTAAAATTATTAGCTAAATTTCCAACATTTGGTAGAGGGGAAATTGATTGATGCAATTGAAGTAAAGCTGTAAGGAAGGATTTTGCGATTAAAATAAACAGATATTGTGAACCGAATTTTGAAATAATTATAACAAAGACTGAAGCACATATTATTTAGCATTAGCATTAACTAGTGACAATTCATACTTATTCGTTTTTAAACAAGTAAATCTATAATGAGAAATCATCATCATTTGAATTACATGTAGTTTACATTTATCAAAAGACAATAGAAATTAGATTTTTAAACATGTTCTTGACTTATTCACTGTTTGAATAACTGCAACAACATTCCAATTTGAAATTAGAGAAATAGATTAATCTAGGTACGTTATATTACATGACACTTTACTTTTAGATGAATAATATTCTTTTGCAACAATAGCATTGTCCGAATAAGTACCAAAAGCTCCATCGTAGTTTAAACTCTACATCTGCAAGTAATCTATTGAATTATTGTTTTTTAAATTTAATTCAAACAGAAAAACATTTTACCTTACAATAGTAGTTTGATTTCAGGGAAAATGCTATTATAAAAAACATGGCCCACGATGATCGATTACTGGAGCTTAAAATACTATTTCTTAGTTTACTTGTCCACTTTCAAAATTCAACTATATTTAATATTTTACATACTTGAAAGTATACATGCTATTTTAAAACTGACGTGTTTTTTTTAAAAAAAATATAGACCAATCGATTTGAACACGTAAGCTTAAAACACGACTGAATTTGAATATTACTGACAAAGGTATGTTTTATACTAAAAGTCATGAGTTGCTTTTATTCTGTTCGATGATAAAGTACTAACTTTAGGCTCACCTATTGCAGAACCGTGTAGAAAAATTTTTGACAAAAAACTACTTAACGTTTTTCCACGAAATATTGAGTATGATAAATAAACTCCAAATATTTGCTCTGGAATTGCACAAATTTTTCTGGTTCTGGATCTATCCCTTTCCGATCAAATGGATTTCAAATCAGGGGAAACTAGCCATTCAAAACCCCAAGTACAAATGGATTCCATGGTGTCTCGTGGTTGTGCTTGTGGGG
This sequence comes from Orchesella cincta, assembly GCA_001718145.1. Lineage (NCBI taxonomy): Eukaryota > Metazoa > Arthropoda > Collembola > Entomobryomorpha > Orchesellidae > Orchesella > Orchesella cincta. The sequence goes on from LJIJ01002001.1 coordinate 24,446, forward strand.
TCGTTTGGCTTTGCCTGCACATATGCATCTATAATGTACACTTTCATTACACCACAGAAAGAATTGCATCGTATAAATGTTATTTTACTCTCCTTGAACGCAGCTTTTGTGTTTGTCATTTGCGTATTAGCTTGTGTGTTCCTCAGGACTGCTAATGAAAGTGTATACTTTGTAAACCAAATGCGTCGGATAGAGATCGATTTGCTTCGAGGTATGACAAATTTTTAGATGTTAAAACGTATCAGAAATGTAACATCAATCTTTCTTTTTACAAATTTAGAGTGCCCAAGAGCGGATCTCGGAAGGAAACAAAATAAGTACGGCATTTTTCTCCTTGCTTCTGAGGTTTGTTTCGATGTACCCATATGTTTATTTCTAGACTATGATGTATACTTACTACATTCTTGAATATGAGTTTTAATAAGATTTACAGAGATAGAAACTCAATATATCTGAGCTACTTACTTAGGGTAGGATTTCTTCTTCCAGTATTTTTGGAGGTTGGCAGGTCAGTTGCAATGTTTATTTCGATTGCTGTATTGCTTGCCAGTAGCATTCTCATCATATCTGATACATTGGAGCGAACAATCTGCAATACTAAAAGATTCAAACAGATATATGTAAACGTAATTCTTACGTATATGACTGGAGAGCCTATTCTCTACGCATCAATATATTGCTCACTTACATTTTGTTTTTGGATGGTTGTGGGAAATATGTGGATTATTGTGAAAGGGTTTAAAACGGAACATATATCGCTTATATTGTTTTGTTTGCTGATCGTTGCACTGGGTTTAGTATTCTATTTGACTGCGGCCGTCATGGGAAGCAAGTTATCAGTAAAAATGAAGAAGATCGTGGAGACAAATATAATTAATGCCCGCCGCAACTACTACAGGTTTAAAACACGTCAACGTAAGGTTGAATACCTTCAAGCTAAATCCATTGCTCCTATCAAACTTAAATATGGTCCGTTCTTTACTTTCGGCGAGGACTTTGTTGGTGAAAATTTGTATATTATGACCCAGAGAATTTTTGATGCCATTCTTATTATTGATTACTAAAGCGTCAGTTTGTTATTGTATTGAAGTAATTTATTTGAAAACGATTGATTGAATGTTCTGAAGTGAATCATTGTATGTGGCAGGACACAAAAAAGGTATTTTATGTATATAAATGGCACTGCTTACTTTCTAAAAACTGAAAGGAAAAAATTACGGATGGAACCATAGACTTAAGAAGTACTCAATACTATGTAGTCAACTTTGGCTAGTATAATTATCAACTTAGGCTAAATCCATCGCAGCGTTGCATTGAATATGTTCCATTATAAATTTCCTGAGAGTCTCTTCATTCATTTTTTCTTTGGATAGGTGTAAAAAATTAAAAATATGTAATCTATCACGCTTAACGTTTAAGTATGTGTAGTTTTACAGACGCACGGCACTAGATAAGCCAGTAAATAGATGGCAATTTATGTCTCCATAACAAATTAATAATAAAGATGGTGAAAAATAATTTTAATGTTCTACACTACGTAGGGCAAGGTGGACTTATACAAAAGAGGAGAAATGTTTTTAGTTTTGTTGCTGACATTATAATACATGTATGTTCTTAACTAGAAACTTATACAATTTTGTGAAGTCCCATAAAATACACTCCAGTTTACGGTAAAAGCACCGAGGATATAACGAATTGGTGGGGGTAAATAAAAACTCATTTCGTTGCCTGAAATCAAACATTATCAGATCTAGTTCATCGTGTTTATGAATGCACGAATAAGAGTCATGAAAGTGCATAAAATATACATTGGGTAAGAGAACTTTATTCATTACGCAGATTGAGCAACTTCATGCAAGCATTTTTACAATGACTTTTCATCATACAAGATTCATTTTTTCACCACTTCCTTGTAGTGTCAGAAACATACATTGAGAGAGTATATAATTCACCCAGGTAGAACTTTCGAAGAAAGCCCTCTATATTCGTAAATGTTATTAAAGTAACGTTATAAATGATTTTTTCAATTCAATGACACGTCCTCTGGAGTGATTAGAATGTCCACTCATGTTTTCCTTACAAAAAAAATGTACACTATGTGTGTCTAACTCACAAATTGTTCATTCATTGTAAAATCAACACATTATTAAATCAATCGAATATCTTTTCCTAAAATCCGGATGTAATATTCTTAGCATTCCGTAGATTTGAAACTATTGTATAAAATTACCACAAAGCCGTTGTTTTTTACCACAATTCAAATCAAATTATCTCCTAGCATATCATAAATTTACTGGTTTCTGGGATGCCAATAACCAAAAACTTGTCAGTGGGCATACGTTATAAAAGGAATGTCAAACTTAGTTTAAATTTTTAATAAATTACATGTAAGAAAGTTTGGAAGAAAATGATATAAGTATTACTAAAAACAAAATCCGAAACTATCGACATACAAAACTTTATTTTTACAGTTTGGCTCAATCAAATTGTCGGGGTTTTTAATTTTAAAAACACATTTTACATTTTGTTTGTAAATTTGATACATGTTGCTTTGATCGAAATTCAAAACAGACCTGTTTTTGTAACTGGATACGTAAACCAATATTTGTATGTCAGCCAAGTAGACAAGACTCATGATGATCAATAAACCGTGTTTTTAAAAACTCAACAATTCGAGAAGTAGCTTTGTATATTTAGAGTATATTATTATGCTATATCCAAAAATTGGGTTATTATTTAAATTTAATGTTAAACAGCTTCAGCTTTCCATTGACATATTAAATCCAAGTATGATTTCCTTGGACCCTGTTCAAAAAATTTTATTTTGCATTCAAAAACAACTTATATGTGAAGCTTATCAAAGTAGTTAACCTTATCAATTGACCTTGTTTTCATTTCCCCAAAATAGCAGGCTTTAAAACTTGGATTGCAAGAACTAATGAAATCAAAATTTAGGTTAGTCAAACGTTTAGTATGGTGTCGGTACAGACACACGACAGACTGTCGACGTAACGAGTCTTCCTAATATGTATCTTAATGTACATATTAACTTGTGCTACTTAAAGCTGGCTTGTTTTTAAAAAACATTATCAATCGAGAGGTACATGAACCGAAGTTTATATGTCACTACACATTCCAGGCAATGGAAAATTTAAGCGAAAAAAAAGTAGCTACTTTCTCCTCTTCATGAAAGCATAAATTTTACATTGACTCCTTCAAAAACCATATATTAAAGTAACAGCGAAAATAAAGCTGGAGAAATGATAACTAAACTCCAGATATTTGCTCTGGAATTACACAAGCTACTATGGTTCTGGATCTATCCCTTTCCAGTTAAATGGAACTCAAATGAGGGTCAATTAGCAGTTCAACTACCGAAATACAAATGGATTCCATGGTGTTTCGCGGTGGGACTACTGGCATGTGGTGGCTTTGCGGGCGTGTATTCTATGTTGGTGTACACATTGATTGCACCATTAAAAGACTTCCATCGCATAAACCTCATTATATTCCTTGGGACTGGAGCATTGATTTTTGTCTTTTGTGTAGTAGGTCAAGTGCTTCTTAGGAATATCAACGAAGCTGTATATAGTGCTAATCATCTGCGTCACATTGGATATGAGCTGCTTAGAGGTAAATCAATATTATAATGCTTAGCAATTTTTAAAAATAATATGACATTTATTTTTTAATGCCATTTTTTAGAATACTCGTGTACAAATCTAGTAAAAAAGCAAAACATGTACGGGTTCCTTCTCGTCGCGTTCGATATGTGTACAGTAATATGCCCATATCTGGTTATTTTTCTATGCCTAATTACAGACTATGATGTATACTACTTTATTCTGGAGCATGAGTTTTTACCTGATCCGATTTACAGAGACATCGACTCAATACTTTTGGGTTATTTTATTAGGGTAGGATTTCTTCTTCCTCCCGCTTTGGAGGTTGGCAGGTCGGTGGCAATGTTCTTTTAGATTGTTTTATTGTTTGTAGAGAGCATTTTTATAATTGTCGATTACCACTTGGAGTTTAGAATTAACGGGTCACCAAAAAGTTCAACAGGTGCTTATGTAAAAACGATCCTTCACTTATTCGGACATTAGAGGCCTATTATATACGGCAATAAATATATGCATCACTCACATTTTGCTTTTGGACAGTTGTTTTATGTATGTGGGTATTCGTAAATGGTTAATGTGCGTGAAGTCAACCCCCAAACCCGGGTGAAGTTTAGGCCCCCAGCCCCCCCCAACGGCGTGAGTCAACCCCCAGCCCCCACCCCCGTGAAGTCAACCCCAGGCCCCACCCCCGTGAAGTCAGGGCCCCAGTTTCAACCCCCAACCCCCCGTGAAGTCAACCCCAGTTTTCAAACCCCACCACCGTGAAGTCAGCCCCCCAGTTTTCAGCCCCCATGGAAAAAAGTGAAAGCAACCCCCATGAGCTACTGATGTTTAAAGGATAGTCTGTCTTTGTTCACACCAACAATCATAAATTAGTTGAGCTTCTGATTGATGATAAAGGATGATCGTCGAGACGAGAAAAATGAAAAGAACTGGAAAACCGGCATATAACACTTTCTCAGTAAAATATTATCAGGCACTATTCTACATACATTTTAGTAGTTGCCATTGATAGAAAGTTGGGAAAGTGGCAATGAGTAAGAACAACGGTAGGTGGATACAGGCCAATCTTGTAGAGAAATGGAAACCGCTTTGAAATTTCCGCTTGTCTTATGTGAAGAGGCAATGCTTTAGACTATATAAAATTCCTCATTATCACCAATTTGGTGACTTTATAACCAATTTCGCTACTTTATCACCGTAGTGGCTACCGCTTTGTACAGATATGTATTGTGGAACACATTTCTTCCCAATACTGATACTTTCCCACAACTTAGCATTGTCATATTTGTATATATATGTAAATTTATGGGCACAATAATAGTGACCCCATAAAACAATTTAGCTGCCCTATAAGAAAAATAGACTCTCCCGATACGAGAGTCTTTCATTTTTTAAATAAAAAAGTTAACATTTTATTTAGTTTTCCCATACAATAGTATAATTTTACACTGGTATAAATAGAATGAAGTTGAAATACTCTCTCTAATAATTACATTTTATCTCAAAATGAAATTAATTTACTGTATTATTAATTCCATTTTGGCCTTAGAAACACGAGTCGAGCTTTTTCAACAATTAACAAGGTGTTTCATCTAACATGAGATGAACTAAAATGGTGAGTTCAGATGAATTTCCAGTGTTTGAAAAATCTTATTAAGTTCATCTCATTAGGGGTAAAACATCGAGGTTTATTCATCGTGGAAAATTGTTGACATGATATGCTTCCTATTTAGTTCAATTGTGTGCATTGCATTGGGCAAAATTATGTAAAAAATAATACTTCCAAAACGTCTTGCAAGACTTATTTTGCCCAACTTTTGTGTACGCATTAATGGTGATAAAGGTTTTGACGTTGTTCCTTACGTTTTTGCCTGGAAGGGGTTAGGACCACAATAAATTAGAACTCCCCGGTTTTATTTTTGTTTTACTTTTGCACACCTCTCATGTTGTACGTAAGCAAACGAAACGGGTGGAACAATCGGAGTAAATGCGGGCACAATAAATACAATTTTGCTTAAGTACTACTCATTAATGCTACGGCTTTTGCTTAAGTAACCAGTTCTTTCTTTTCTATCATATCATAAAAATACTAAAAGATATCATTAGCCCTTTTATGTTGACATGAACTTGTGGTAATTGATTTGAATGCTATTGCCTAATTAAAGTATTTCACATACAAATCCGGTTAGAACGGTAACCGGATGAATATTACAAGATCACTCAGGTAAAATGTTAAAATTATTTAAAACGTGACGAAGTCTCGTATTGGAAAATTCTAATTTTTCCTAATTGGGTGATTAAATTGTTTTATGGGTCACTAAAATGCATGCCAAATTTATGTGCCAAATCAAATTGTGAAAGCTTTTTTGTTTTATTTACCCGTTTAAAAGTGAGACTCAACAAATCCAATATGGTTACATTTCGACTTTTAGCAAAACATATCGACATGCATTTAATGGTACCAATGTAAAACAGAACATAGCACATACCACAAACGTTTGCATTTTTCATAATTGACCTACATTTAAATAGAAAATTCAACTTTTTTTTCTGAATAATGTAATATTGACATTTCAAGTCCGGTAGTAAATAGTTATTTTAACTCTATGATTGAGAGTCAAATATTTATCTTAATAGGTTTGAGGAATTTTATATAGTCTAAAGCATTGCCTCTTCACATAAGACAAGCGGAAATTTCAAAGCGGTTTCCATTTCTCTACAAGGATTGCCTGTATCCACCCTACACGTTGTTCTTACTCATTGCCACTTTCCCCAACTTTCTATCAATGCAACGTACTCTCAAAATGTATGTAGAATAGTGCCTGATAACTATTTTACTGAGAAAGTGTTATATGCGCGGTTTTCCAGTTCTTTTCCATTTTTCTCGTCTCGACGATCATCCTTTATCATCAATCAGAAGCTCAACTAATTTATGATTGTTTGTGTGAACAAAGGACAGACTATCCTTTAAACATCAGTAGCTCATGGGGGTTGCTTTCACTTTTCATGGGGGCTGAAAACTGGGGGCTGACTTCACGGTGGTGGGGTTGGAAAACTGGGGGTTGACTTCACGGGGGGTTGGAAGTTGAAAACTGGGGCTGACTTCACGGGGGGGGGCTGGGGGTTGACTTCACGGGGGGCTGGGGTTGACTTCACGCCGTTGGGGGGCTGAGGGCTAAACTTCACGGGGTTTGGGGGTTGACTTCACGCACATAAATGGTTATAAAACAGAACATACATCTGTTTTATTGCTTTCGTCTTTAGTTGCCGTGATTACCTTCTCATTTTACTTATTTCTGGTTGTGGTTGCAACTAGATTTACAAATAAAATTCTAGGTATTGTCGAGCGAAATAAAATGCAGACTTTTTGTAACTACTACCGTTTTAAGACACGGCAGCGTAAGATCGAATACCTGGAGGCTAAATCCATTGCTGCAGTGAAGGTTAAATATGGCCCATTTTATAACATTACTGAGGATTTTGTGATTGAAAATTTATATAATCGTTATTATAACTTATAAGAATCGATGTTTGTTATGTGCTCGTCGTTACTTAATGAATAGGTATAGTGGGATATAATCTAATGCAGTAATGGTATGGGAATCAACGGAACTCATAGTAGACAATTAACGTTATTAGTGCATTCTATATTAATATATTATTTAAATAAATATTAAAGCTAATACAGTACATTCTAATGTATCTTTATATGTGTATAACTCGCCCTTGCAACTTTGATAATTGTGGTAAGGCCCCTTGTATGTATTTATGTATTTACGGGTCCCCGTGATCCTATGTGCCTACTCACACCGATCATAACTGATCATATGCTGCTCACACGCATAGGAGCCTGCTTAACACTGACCATAGGGTCTGCTTAACACTGATACACGAGGTCGACTTAATCCATTATTATTAGGATTTTTGCGATCTGTCCCATTTCATCTTCCTATAGTGAAGGGAAACACTACAGGGAATACTGCAGTGTTATAGCCACCTCCCTCGTGGACAACGACTACAGTATTACGTCCCCGTACTAACACAGAGCCAAGGACGATTAGCAGGGCGACCTGGAGTTTTGCAAACGACCCAAAGGGGATTCGAAGCCCCGGACACATGACAAGCAGCCCGGAGAGCTACTTGCAAGGTCTGGCTCGCCCTGTATGGTAAGGCACCTTAAAAATACATGAACTACGTTTTCCTCCATTATAGTCATAATTTGTCAGACCTAAGTATAGTTTGTAAGTTGAAATATTGTAAATCGTAATGTCGAATTAAACGCTTTTTAAATTATAGTTACATTAATAGTGACGAAACGCTACGCATTCAGTTTATTATTTGCAAAGATGTGTTAATACTACTTATGAACATGAAATAAGTACTTGCTTGTAAAGTGAGGTTTAATTAAAGAAAAGACGAAGGTGCCTCAAACCTTTTGGCTCCGATTAAGCTGAAAATTTGTAGGATAGTTCATTTTGATGCGTAGATTACGAATCTGCAATAATTAGAGAAATTTAACAATTTTTGTATTTCGAAACAACGGAATTTTTGTTTTTTGCCATTTCCCCCCTGGGTGGCGCCACGATCGTTAAATTTCTCTAATTATTGCAGATTCGTAATCTACGCAG
>LJIJ01002002.1:0-32698 GCA_001718145.1 Orchesella cincta
TTTCACACATCCTGGCTTCGCCGTTTCAAGATGACAGCTGAACTTGCTTCCTTCGAAAATAAAAACATTGCTATTCATGCTATAGAAAATGTAAGGAAAGTCTCAGAAAAATTGAAAATTCTCTCCCTTCATACAGAACCTTGTCAATGCTCATCAATCGGATGAACGAAGCACTTAATTTGGATAGGGGGAGTCTCATTTTACACTGGTTTGGAATTCAAGGAACTCTCCCGTGGAATGAGTACGCTGTTTATCCAACATCTTGCATCTTTCTCATTGTGATAATTGCGATTATCAGTCCAGAGGCTGCGAATGTGCATGGAGAAAACCGTCAGCTACAAAATCAAATTCAACTCTCATCAAAATCGAAGAGTGAGAAGACAGGTTAACGCTTTGATGCCCATGAAACTTTGGGTGTATGATTTTTTCTTTTTTGAACGAGGTAGTTTTGGCGATATATTTTACGATGTGGTCAATGAAATATCTGATTTAGTTATCAGTTTTTAGTGATGCGTGCTTTACACATGCATATATATTACCATATTATTGCATGTATAATAAATTATTGAACTAGTATATTATGAGAATATGTTTATAGCTTTACTAATTAATTATTCATAGTCAATTACATTCAAAACTGATGAAAACCTCATTATTCTTACGTAATGAATTAAAAGCTCCTAGAAATTGATCTCTAAATGTAAGAACAGAGCTGTGGATTTGTATGAAGTTAAGGTTTGAAATATTAAAACGGATGAGGTAAAATGCTAGTTGAATAATGAATGAAATACGATAAAACTGGTTGTAGTATTGTTTTGTCACGTTTATGAATAATTTCATTTTTGATTTATACAAGTATGAACATTTAACAGAAAATTAGAACATAGTCAAAGTATGTTAGAACGTATACCAAGGACAAAGAGCTAGTCTAATTCAATAATTTTATAACTATCAAACGAAAAATATTACATAAACAAAATACAAACCATTCAACAACTCCGAAATAGTTAACAAATTAAATAAATAGAATTTACACCAAATCGGCAGAGCATACTCTTTATTTCTTCATGCGGTAAAAGGAAATCGACTGGTAAAAAAGGGGCTATCCCCTCCCAAATTCATATACACATTAATTCCCTCAGCTTGAGCAAACTTCATGATACTTCACCTTGTCCAAGTGGTTACTTACTGCTGCTCTATGAAATTCCGTGGGAACGGAGCCTGTGGGACGTATTTCAAATCTTGTTAAGTTGAGGGTCTCCAGGTTAGGAAACATTTTCAAAAAGTCCTTGACGATCTTCATGTCCTCTTCAGAGTTTGGATACGTGATGAATAACTTTTTCAAAGCTGGGAACCTGCTCTTCTGAATTTCCTGAAGCTCCTGTAGGATGTGGTCCTGTTCATAATTAATTGGTTTGGCCTTACTCCTTTGCTCTTTAACAATGTCAAGACGAAGCTCGACTACCGCACCTGCAACTCCTGAGACGAACTTGAACACATGGTACAAATTAATCCGTCCTGGACCAATCTTCTTGCTCAGTTTTATCATCCTTAAATCAACAATTCGAAGCGTTGGGAACATCATCGGAGATAGAAGCAGCTGTGGAGTTGGACAAAACAATCTGATCTGCTTCAAAAATGGAAACTCAGGGGAATTTTTGCATCGCAGGTCCTCCGTGCACCTGAGGGTGATAAGCTGCTCCTTGTATGGTTCCAAAATCCAGTTTTGTACATCGAAATCGGATGAACCGCTGTAAATGCACTGAAGTCGCACATGTTCAAGGTGCGGGAGTGGAGGTAGAGAAATCTTGCCGACATCCTTTACCAACATTTTGATCATCATTAATTTAAACGTCATCGCTTTTAAATTAGGTGTGCAGATGAGTAGCTGCTGCAATGTTAAAGCGGTGACGTATCTCTCCAGCAAATCAATTGTCAAGGATGTCAGGTGGTGACCGTATTTTGAGAAAAAGTGCGCATCTCCTTTCGAACTGAGAAAAGGGCCATTCTCGAAGACAGGAGTAGAAGTAAGGCGCACGGAACTTGTCGGAAATGGACAGCTCTCCTGGTCCTCCAGCAGAAAAGAAGGAAATTGGATGTTCTCCAAGGTCTGTTTCCAGTAGGGTTGAATCGCACAACGGGAAACTTATTAGGGATTGTTGTCGGGAGGATACGTCCCTTTTTTCCAGAACGACAAGCTTCTTTGTTCCAGCAAGTCATCGATTGCGCTCTTCCATCGGGGATGGACCAACCGCATGTTCAATAGAGACTTCCTCTGCTCCTTAGAAGTACGTGGCTCAATTGTAAGGTTGTCGAATATCTTCATCAGCATCTGAAAATGGGGAAAACGAAAACATCATCATTGAAAAAACATACTAGTAACTGTTAAAAAGTACTGTGTTTGTAAATGGCACCAACCTCAGCAGGTAGTTCTGTCCAGTCAGTCGGCAGCTTCATTCCCATTGCGGATATTTGACCACCCCTTTGATCCTCAGCCGATTTGTGATTCGGCAGCAGCAGCAGCACATTTTTGGCTTCTCGTTAACATTGTCACCTTCTTCAATTATGCGTTGCCTCTCAAACTGTTGGACGCAACTCTTCTTAACCGCAACTCCTTTATTACCAAGCACTAGTGCCACTATGAGATGAACTATCATCCGTAATAATCTCCTTCCCAATAATTAAATCAACAATGCAATATGTTCCCATTAGGAGCACACGTATTTTCTTTCTCTACTCAACTATCCCAAATCAATCCCGTCTTCTCGATCTGCTCTCAACTCTCCTCTCTCTACAAGAATGAATCCAGTTCAGACAAGAATGAACATGTACACAAAAATTAGAACGGGCGCAAACACAAACGACAAATAAATAGATTATGGTGTGACGCGCCCAATCAAAACAAGAACTACATTACAAATAGAAATCGTTTACGAATGTTGTTACGGAATTCTGCATGAAACATGGGCTAAACTACGTACATTTCAACACATCGCATTTAGCCGGAGTTTTACTGAACATGCGAATATGCGTAAAAAGTGTATCCGTTGAGCCTTTACGAGCTTGAGGGTGACCTGATCAACCTGATGCTCATGACTTGAGCAATTGAATAGCTTGTAACAACATTCTTCCTCATTCAAAGAATTCTTCATAGTTTATTGTGTTAAATAAAAAATTGTACAGAAATCGTATAATAATGTCAATCTCAATAATCTCATAACTACACTTATCATTCCCAGATCAGGTCAAGCATTCAGCTCAGCATTTCTAAAATTCACCAAATTACTGTGAAAATCGACCATCTATGTTTTTTGGCAGTTAATTCGTTTCATTCGTCATCTTACCAAAGAATTTTCAATACATTCTATTAATTTATTCCATTCTTCCGGGTTGTGCTGTTTCCCTCGAGGAACGTTTTGCGCAGCCCTTTTTGGCTCCGGCCTATGGGAGTTTGAAACCCTTTAAAACAAAACATCATTACGGGTTCAAACTTCTTTAACTTCCGAAAGGAACATATGTATATGGAACTTACTCAAAGATTTGCATTGCTCCATTCGCACTTTCATGAGATACTTTTCCCTATCAAAATACTCATCCCGCGGATGTGCAGCATAAGCTATTCCAAGAATTCGAAGTGCGACAAGAGCCCAAACTGGGGGCCGCTCACTGCTCTAATACTCGACTGCCATGAGACCTTGTAGCTGAGGCTCTTGTATTTATCAGGGTTCTCATAATATTCTGTTCAACGCTGGTATCTTTCCAACAAGGTGGAGAGCGGACAGAACGCACATTTTGAAGCATAACGAAGTGCGATTCTGAAATACGAGTAGAAATCGTTTACGTGAAGTGAATGAGGAGATTTTCAACGATAAAAATGAGTAGTTTCGCTTGCCTGGTGGCGGTCCCACATTTGTCATTGACTTCGAGCTAAATCTCTCAAGCGCTTTCTCCTCAAAACTTTCTTTGAACACCGAGAAAGCAGTTGGTTATCTCGGGATAAAGACTCATCTCCATTTCATCAGCATACGCTGCAATGCTCAACTATAATCAAAATAAATATATTGAACATGCAATATGAGCGGATTAAACAAGATTACTTTATATTCGTTTAAAAGTTTTTACAGTTATTAGGGCACTAAGAAATGTATGATCCGGAACATCGCAGCTAGTTACTTCGAAGATGATTTTTGTGGAAATTATGGCACGTAAATGGTACGAGAATGAAATTTGGCAATGAAATAGTGTATCAAACTAACGGCTAACCCCTGTTAGATGCAATTATGAGGAATTTTTATTGCCGCATCCACTTCCGCATTATTACTACGTTTCATGTAAGCTATATTGGTTAACATACCTTTTAAGGTCAGGCAAATCCTCAATCGCAGACATACGAATAAGCTTGACCATTAAGCATAATGAATAATTAGCTAACTGATTGTCACTCTCAAGTAGATCTTTACTATCGCTGATCATTATGTAATCCCAAGTTTCCAAGGAGAGGCCATGAAAAACAAAAAACAAACGCCTAGACGTCAATCAGATACATAATGCTCCCGAGAGACGTATGAACTTCTCCTCGCTTGTAGCAAAATCAGTAGGTCCGATTGCAGTTATTTACTCATTTGTTACTGTGATTTACTATCGAAATTAACCATAAACCACCCACACCCATGTCTTTGCTGCCTTTCAAAATGTCACTAAAATTCATGGAAACCTACTATTTTGCTACACACGAGGAGAAAGTATCATACTTTCTCAGCATTATTAGTCTGTATTGACGTTTCAGGCGTTTGTTGTTTTGTTTTTCATGGCTCTCCTTGGAAAAACTGGGATTACATAATGATCAGGAAGTAAAAGATCTACTTGAGAGGTGACAATCAGTTAGGCTAATATATCATTATGCTTAATGGTCAAGCTTATTCGTAATGTCTGCGATTTGAGGATTTGCCTGACCTTAATGTATGTTAACCAATATAGCTTTCATGAAACGTAGTAATAATGGCGGAAGGTGGGTTGGGGCAATAAAAATTCCTCATAATTGGCATCTAACAGGTTAGCCGTTAGTTTGATATACTTGTTTTCATTGGCCAAGTTTCATTCTCGTACGCATTCGCGTGGCGTATTGTCCACAAAAATCATCTTTCGAAGTTATAGCTGGCGATGTTGCCGGATCAGACATTTTCTTAGTGCCCTAATAACTGTAAAACTTTTAACGAATATAAAGTAATCTGTGTTTAATCCGCTCATATTGCATGTTCAATATATTTAATTTTGATTATAAGTTCAGTATTGTAGCGTATGCTGATGAAATGGAGACAAGCCTTTAAGATAACCAACTGCTTTCTCGGTGTTCAAAGAAAGTTTGAGGAGAAAGCTCTTGAGAGATTAGCTCGAGTCAATGACAAATTGTGGACCAGCCACCAGGCAAAGCGAAACTACTCATTTTTATGCGTTGAAAATCTCCTCATTCACTTCACGTAAACGATTTGCTACTCGCATTTTCAGAATCGCACTTCGTTATGCTGTAAAATGTGCGTTCTGTCCGCTCTCCACCTTTTGGAAAAGATTACCAGCGTTAAAGCGAAGATATTATGAAGAACCCTGATAAATACAATGAGCTCAGCTACCAAGGTCTCATGGCAGTCGAGTATAGAGGCAGTGAGCGGCCCAGTTTGGGCTCTGGTCGCACTCGAATTCTTGGAATAGCTTATGCTGACATCGGGATGAGTATTTTGATAGGGAAAAGTATCTCATGAAAGTGCGAATGGGCAGTGCAAATCTTTGAGTAAGTTCCATATACACATGTTTTTTCAGAAGTTAAAGTCTTGGCCGGAACGATGTTTTGTTTGAAGGGTTTCAAACTCCCATAACGGAGCGAAAAGGCTGCGCAAAACGTTCCTCGAGGGAAACAGCACAACCGGAAGAATGGAATAAATTAATAGAATGTATTGAAAATGCTTTGGTAAGTTGACGAATGAAACGGCCATAACTGCAAAAGCATAGATGGTCGATTTTCACAAATAGTTTTGGTTAATTTTAGAAATGCTGAGCTGAATGCTTGACCTTGATATGGGAATGATAAGCTGTAGTTATGATATATATGAAGATTGGCGTTATTATACGATTTCTGTACAATTTTTTTTAAATTTTACAAATAAACTATGAAGAATTCTTTGAAATGAGGAAAATTCTTGTTACAAGAAGCTATTAAATTGCTCAAAGTCGTGCGCATCAGGTCACCCTCAAGCTCGTTAAATGCTCAAAGGATACACTTTTACGCATATTCGCTTGTTCAGTATAAAACTCCGGCTAAATGCGATGTGTCGGAAATGTACGTAGTTTACCTCATGTTTCATGCAGAATTCCGTAACAACATTCGTAAACGATTTCTATTTGTAATGTAGTTCTTGTTTTGATTGGGCGCGTCACACCATAAACTATTTATTGTCGTTTGTGTTTGTGCCCGTTCTCATTTTGTGTCATGTTCATTCTTGTCTGAACTAGATTCATTCGTGTAGAGAGAGGAGAGTTGAGCAGATCGAAAAGACAGGATTGATTTGGATAGTTGAGTAGAGAAAGAAAGTACGTGTGCTCCTAACGGAAACATTATTTTGTTGATTTAATTATTTATACTGGGAAGGAGATTATTACGGATTAGTAGTTCATCTCATAGGCACTAGTGCTTGGTAATAAAGGAGTTGTGGTTAAGATGAGTTGTTTCCAACAGTTTGGTAGATAACGCATTATTGAAGAAGGTGACAATGTTAACGAGAAGCAAAACACGTGCGGCTGCTGTTGCTGAATCTCAATCAGCTGAGGATCAAAGGGATGGTGAAGTATCCACACTGGAATGAAGCTGCCGACTGACTGGACAGAACTTCCTGCTGAAGTTGGTGCCATTTACAAACACAGTACTTTTAACAGTTACTAGTTTGTGTTTTCAATGATGTTAATTTTCATTTTTCCATTTTCAGTTGCTGATGATGATATTCGACAACTTTACAATTGAGCCACGTACTTCTAAGGAGCAGAGGAAGTCTCTATTAAATTGCGGTTGGTCCATCCCGATGGAAGAGCGCAATCGATGACTTGCTGGAACAAAGAAGCTTGTCATTCTGGAAAAGGGACTTATCCTGCCTACAACAACCTCTATATGTTTCCCGTTGTGTATTTCAACCGTACTGGAAAACGGACCTTGGAGAACATCCACTTTCCTTACTTTCTGCTGGGAGACCTGGAGAGCTGTCCATTTCCGACAAGATCCGTGCGCCTTACTTCCACTTATGCGTTCCCGAATGGGTGGGCTCTTAGTCCGAAAGAGATGCTCACTTTTTCTCAAAATGTGGTCACCACCTGACATCCTTGACAATTGATTGGCTGGGGAGATACGTCACCGCTTTAACATTGCGGCAGCTACTCATCTGCACGCCTCATTTAAAAGCGATGTCGTTAAATTAATGACATCAAAATGTTGGTAAAGGATGTTGGGAAGATTTCTCTTCCTCCACTCCCTCAACCTTGCGCATTTGCGACTTCAGAGCGTTGACTGCGTGGATCCAATTTTGATGTAGAAAACTGGATTTTGGAACCATACAAGGAGCAGCTATCACCCTCAGATGCACGCAGACCTGCGATGCAAAAATTCTCCTGTTTCCATTGCTGAAGCTGCTCAAGTTACTTCACCAACTCCTCAGCTGCTTCTATCTCCGATGATGTTCCAACGCTTCAATGTTGATTTAGGGTGATAAGCTAGGCGAAAAGATTGGTCCGGGACGGAATAAGTTGTACCATGTTTTTAAGTTCGTCTCAGGAGTTGCAAGTGCGTTGGTCGAGCTTCATCTTGACATTGTAAAGAACGAAGGAGTAAGGCCCCCCAATCAATTATGAAAAGGACGACAAAACTCTCCAGGAACTGCAAGAATCCAGAATAGCAGATTCCCGACTTTAAAAAAGTTGACCATCACGTATCCAAGGTATGAGAGGAGGTGAAGGTCGTCAGGACTGTCTCAAAATTTCCTAACCTGGAAATCCTCAACTTTACAAGATTTGAAGACTTTCAAGGACCCTGACCCACGGAACTTCATAGAGAGCAGCGGTGAGAAGCACTTGGACAAGGAAAAGTATCATGGACTTTGTCCCAAAATGAAGGAAGCCAATGTGTATATGGTAATGGAGAACGGTAGAGATCCATTCTTTACCAGTCGATTTCCCTTTTCCGCTTGAAAACGTGTTATGTTTTAATGTTAAGTATGGTGAACTTATTTGGTTAATATGTCAATTCTTGATTTTGGTAAACTATTCGTTTTTTGTTTAATGTTGCATAATAGTTGCATTCTTTAATTAGATATATGTTCTATTCCTAGTAAACTAATTACATTTTTACTATTCATATAGCTTTTGTAACGGAATATGGGTGATGTTATTAATAAACAAGATAATATTTAACGATTTTTTCATCTGATTAAGGTTTTATTTAGCGTTACAATCATAACTTGTTAGGAACGAAAATATTACGTCAATGTGAAGAATTTTTGTCAGGTACTAACAATACAAATTGAGGCATAAAAATTCATTACCTTTCACATGTTGCCCCATTCATCATAAAGTTAACAGAGGATCATCATTATTAGCTTTAGCACAATCTGAGATAACTCAGAAGGAGGTTTCGATATTGTAACAAATATGGTGTGTGGTGAATTCCTCTTCTCTGCTTTCCAAATCACCAGTTTTGTGATTGATTAATTATTGTAGAAGAATAGATCATATCTAAAGGTTTATTATATCATAATGAGCATAATTAATCGCTAAGCACCATTAAATAAATGGCATTCTCCTCACGATTACGAAAATGGGACGAAACAAAAATATCCAATGAAAATCTGTAGATCAAACAATATTAAAAGGATGACAGAAAAAAATCGACCTCAAACATGTCTTCTTTGCCAACAATGAATTTCAATGGATTGTTCTTGGACTGGTAAACTCAATTATTATTTATAAATGCGATGCTAAGTACATGCACGGATATTTTCCCATTAACTAATCTTTCCTCAGATCATGACGGCGTTTAGAGTTGCAACTCTCCTTATTTTTCTACTTTACCCACTTATTGTGGTTCTGGAGTTGGAAGGGGCAACTTGTGCCAACTTTTTAGGTAAGTAACATAGCATAAATTTCACGTTTCTGTACATCTAGTTATGCAGGATTTTAATAAATATTTCAATAAACTGTGTTTAGTATACCACTTGGCCCCTTACTTTGTGTTCTATATTCTGACGACTACTGGTTGTATCGCAAACTTTTTGTTAATGATGAATCGGGTGCAAACGACGTTTCCTAGAGTAAAAATGTTTTCATTTAATTACATGTTTTCTCGGATTTTTATTCTAGTTTTAAAAGTTTAATTGAATTGCAGTCGAAACAAGAAGCCTACAAGTTTCACCGGTGCTTCTACAGATTTCTAGTTGTTGCCCAAATTTTGATTCTGACTATATTTCAAGCGGGTTGCCTGGATAAATCTGGGATGGCACAATACATGGCTCTCGTTTTAATGACCTTCATATTAGTGGACATTTGTATTTATGGAATGATAGAAACACAGCAAGTTCCTCTGTCACAAGTAGTATATTATTCTACTTGAAGTAATCTTATGTCGGTGTCTTGAGAATGTATTTAATAAAAGGTTAATTGTAAAGCAAGTTTAATATTATCATCAATTTGTCATCAAATCAAATTCCAGAATTGCCTTAGCGATACAGTACAATTACGTACCGATTTTCTTGGCCTAAAAGCATCTGCCACGATGGACACTCCTATGCTATGCTATGTTGTAACTGTAATCGCTAAGCATTCTGCGAATCTGATTTGCATCGACAAATTCGCACTCGATAATATTAAACCTTGCTTTACAATTAACCTTTATAAATACATTCTCTAAGGACACCGACAAAGATTACCTCAAGTAGAATAATATACTACTTGTTGACGAGAGAACTTGCTGCGTCTTCTATCATTCCATAAATACAAATGTCCACTAATATGCAGATCATTAACACGAGAGACATGAATTGTGCCATCCCAGATTTATCCAGGCAACTCACTTCAAACATAGTCAGAATCAAAATTTGGGCGACAACTAGAAATCTGTAGAAGCACCGGTGAAACTTGTAGGCTTCTTGTTTCGACTGCAATTCAATTAAAACTTTAAAAACTGGAATGAAATTTCGGAAAAATATGTGATTACATGAAAACATTTTTACTCGAGGAAACGTCGTTTGCACCCGTCTCATCATAAACAAAAGTTTACGATACAACCAGTAGTCGTCAAAATATAGAATACAACGTAAGGGCCAAGTGGTATACTAATCACAATTAATTGAAACTTATTCAAATCCTACATATCTACATATACAGAAACGTGAAATTTATGCTATGTTACTTACCTAAAAAGTTGTCGCACGTTGCCCCTTCCAACTCCAGAATCACAATAAGTGGATAAAGCAGAAAAATAAGAAGAGTTGTAACTCTAAACGCCGTCATGATCTGAGGAAAGATTAGATAAGGGGAAAAATATCTGTGCATGTACTTATCATCGGATAGATACATTATAAAAAATAATTGAGTTCACCAGTCCAGTAACAATCCATTGAAATTCATTGTTGGGCAAAGAAGTCATGTTTGATGTCTTACAATTAGTTTTGATCTGTCATCCTTTTCAATACTGTCTGATCTACAGATTTTCATTGGGATATTTGTTTCGTTCCATTATTCGTAATCGTGAGGAGAATCCCATTTACTTAATTGTGCTTAGCGATTAATTATGCTCATTACAATATAATAAACCTTTATGATCTATTCTTCTAGCATGGAATAATTAATTAAAAAGCTGGCGATTTGGTAAGCAGAGGAGAGGAATCCACCACATACCAAATTGGTTACAATATCGTAACCTCCTTCTGCATCTCATCTCAGATTGTGCTAAAGCTAATAATGATGATCGTCTGTTAACACTATGATTGATAGGGAAAGTTGTGGAAGGTAATGAATTTTCATGCTTTTTATGATTGTTAGTGCCTGAAAATTGATGTAATCTTTTTCCACCTTCTGATGATTCCTAACAAGTTATGATTGTAATGCTAAATAAAACCTTAATCAGATGAAAAAATCGTTAAAATTATCGTGTTTTTAATAGCATCATCCATATTCCCTTACAAAAGCATATATGATAGTAAAATGTAATTAGTTTACTAGGAATAGAACAAATATCTAATTAAAGAATGTAAACTATTATGTAACATTAAACAAAAAAACATTTTACCAAAATCAAGAATTGACATATTAACCAAATAAGTTCACCTTAACTGTAAAAATAACACGTTTTCAAGTAGAAAAAGGAAATCGACTGGTAAAAAATGGGGCTACCGTTCTCCATTACCATGTACACATTGACTGCCCTCATTGGGACAAAGTCATGATACTTCTCCTTGTCCAAGTGCTTCCTCACCGCGGCCCTATGAAGTTCCGTGGGGTCAGGGTCCTTGGGATAGTCTACAAATCTTGTAAAGTTGAGGATTTCCAGGTTAGGAAACATTTTGAGACAGTCCTTGACGACTTTCACCTCCTCCTCATACCTTGGATACGTGATGGACAACTTTTTCAACCGGAATCTGCTATTCTGGATTTCTTGAAGTTCCTGGAGAGTTTCGTCCTTTTCATAATTGATTGGGTTGGTCTTACTCCTTCGCTCTTTATCAATGTCAAGATGAAGCTCGACCAACCCACTTGCAACTCCTGAGATGAACTTAAACACATGGTACAAATTATTCCGTCTCGGACCATTCTTCTCTCTCAACCTTATGAACACCAAATCAGCAATTTGAAGCCTTGGAAACATCACAGGAGATAGAAGCAGCTGCGGAGTTGGACAAATCAAGCTGAGCTTTTCATCAATGGAAACACAGGAGCGTTTTTGGTTCGCAGATCCCCGTGCACCTGAGGGTGATTAGCTGCTCCTTGTATGGTTCAAGAATCCAGTTTTGTACATCAAAATTGGATCCACGCATTCAACGACCTGAAGTCGCAAATGCACAAGGTGAGGGAGTGGAGGAAGAGAAATCTTGCCGACATCCTTTTCCAACAGTTTGATGATGATTAATTGTAACGTCATCGCTTTTAAGTGAGGCGTGCAGATGAGTATCTGCTGCAACGTTAAAGCGGTGAAGTCTTTCCTTCCCCTCATCTCGTCAATTGTCAAGGATGTCAGGTGGTGGCCGTATTTTGAGAAAAAGTGGGCATCTCTTTTCGGACGGAGAACAAAGCCATTCTCAAAGACTGGAGTAGAAGTAAGGCACACGGAACTTGTCGGAAATGGACAGCTCTCCTGGTCTCCCAGCAGAAAAGAAGGGAATTGGATGTTCTCCAAGGTCCGTTTTCCAGTAGGGTTGAAATACACAACGGGAAACATATAGGGGTTGTAGTGACGGCGAATCCCGGTTTTCCAGAATGACAAGCTTCTTTGTTCCAGCAAGTCATCGATTGCGCTCTTCCATCGGGGATGGACCAACCGAATGTTCAATAGAGACTTCCTCTGCTCCTTAGAAGTACGTCGATCAATTTAAAGTTGTTGAATATCATCATCAGCAACTGAAAATGAAAAAGAAAAGAACATCATTGAAAACACAAATTAGTAACTGTGTGCGATTATCGCAGTTAGAAAATTGCACTCACTTCAGCAGGTAGTTCTGTCCAGTCACTTGGCAGCTTCATTTCCAATGCGGATACTTCCCGACCACTCTGATCCTCAGCTGATTGAGATTCTGCAGCAATAGCACGTTGTTTGCTTCTCGTTAACATTGTCACCTTCTTCAATAATGCGTTGTCTCTCAAACTGTTGGAAGGAAGTCTTCTTAACGTTAACTATTACCAAAAATTCTTTATTTCCCAGGACTCGTGCAACTATAAGATGAACTACTAATTCGTAATAATCTCCTTCCCAATAATTAAATCAACAAAATAATGTGTTCCCGTTCGGAGCACACTTTCTTTCTCTACTCAACAGTCAACAACTCAACTATCCAAAATCCCAGATCAATCCCGCTCGATCTGCTGTACTCTCCTCTCTCTAATGATTCCTGTTTAGACAAGAATGAACATGCGCACAAAAATGAGAACGGGCGTAAATACAGACAAAACATGAACATAGATAGTTTATATGACGCGCCCTATCTGGAACAAAAACTACATTACAAATAGCAAACGTTTACGAAAATTGTTACAGAAATCTCCAAGCCCCATGAGTTAATGTGAATTTTCAACAGAGCACATTGAGCCGAAGTTCCGCTGAACATGCGACTATTGATATATGTATGTATTTATATTTGAACACGTAACTAACTTGAGGGTGACCTGATGCTCATGACTTTGAGCAATGTGTAGCTTCTTGTAACAACAATCTTCATCATTTCAAAAAAAATCTTCATGGTTTATTGTAAAATCTATAAAAACTGTACAGAAATCTTATAATAATGTTGATCTTCACACTTCATAACTGCATTTTATCATTCCGATGAAGGTCAAGCATTCCGTTCAGCATTTCTAAAATTAATCAAAATGACTAGTGAAAATCTACCATCGCTTCGTTTTGCAGTTATGTTCGTTTCATTCGTCATCTTACCAAAGTTTTCAATACATTCTATTAATTTATTCCATTCTTCCGGTTGTGCTGTTTCCCTCCTTTTGCGCAGCCTTTTTCGCTCCGTTATGGGAGTTTGAAACCCTTAAAACAAAACATCATTACGGTTCAAAGTCTTTTAACTTCCGAAAGAAAACATATGTATATGCAACTTACTCAAAGATTTGCACTGCTCCATTCGCACTTTCATGAGATACTTTTCCCTATCAAAATACTCATCCGGATGTCAGCATAGGCTATTCCAAGAATTCGCAGTGCGACCAGAGCCCAAACTGGGCCGCTCACTGCTCTATACTCGACTGTCATGAGATGTTGGTAGCTGAGCTCGTTGTATTTATTTTGGGTTCTTTCGAATGTCTTCGTTTAAACGTTGGTAGTCCCTTCCAACGAGGTGGATTGCGGACAGAACGCACATTTTAAAGCATAACGAAGTGCGATTCTGAAATACGAATAGAAATTGTTTACGTGAAGTGAATGAGGAGATTTTCAACGATAAAAATGAGTAGTTTCGCTTGCCTGGTGGCTGGTCCCACATTTGTCATTGACTCGAGTCAATCTCTCAATCGCTTTCTCCTCAAACTTTCTTTGAACGCCGAGAAAGCAGTTGGTTATCTCGGGATAAAGACTCGTCTCTCTATTTCATCAGCATACGCTACAATAGTCAACTATAATCAAAATAAATATATTGAGCATGCAATATGAGCGGATTAAACAAGATTACTTTTATACTCGTTAAAAGTTTTACAGTTATTAGGGCACTAAGAAAATGCATGATCCGGAACATCACAGCTAGTTGGTTTGAAATAATTTTTGTGGAGAATATGGCACGCGAATGGTACGAGAATTAAACTTGGCAATGAAACAAGTACATCAAAATAACGGCTAAGCTGTTAAATGCCAATTATGAGCAATTTTTATTGCTGAGGAAGCCCCAACCAACTTCCGCATTATTACTGCGTAGTTCAGTTTCATGTAATCTATATTCGTTGAGATACAGTTAGGTCAGGTAAATGCTGAAATCGCAGACATTACGAATAAGTTTGACCATTAAGCATAATGAATAATTAGATAACTGATTGTCACTCTCAAGTAGATCTTTACTTCCTGATCATTTATGTACTCCCAGTTTTCCAAGGAGAGCCATAACCTACAAAACACCAAGCGTTGAACAGATTAACAGATACAGACTAATGATAATGAGAAAAGTATGACACTTTCTCCGTAGGCATGTAGTGTAGGCTTCCATGAATTTAAGATGACAATTTTAAAACAGCAAGACATGGTGGTGGAGTTCTACAAACAATTTTGATCATCAATAAAAATTGAGAAACAACTGCAAATACGGAAAACTCAGAAGTGAAAGTCCGAGCTTTCACCCAACCATGAAAAACTCACACGCAGATGCTGCACTATAACATTTTGTATGCAAATATACTCAGTTTGTGCATTTGTTTTGTAACATATTCCATACTTGAAATGATCATGTACAACTTACTAAATCGGTTTTAATAATATAATTGCTGCTACTTGCTACATGATATATTTAACGACTAAAATTTACTCCATTCAGAATACGGACATTCTCCAGCTCGAGAAATAACGCTACAAACTTCCTTTGTTGTTTCTACAAATTTCTCTTCCCCGAATTTACAAAGGATCAGTAGTTTGTCGCAGTAATTAAGGCGGCTACTTTAAAAATACTGGGAGAAGTGCACATTTGTCGGTACTTTGCATTGCAAAAACACGTTTTCACTTTCCATTCGTCCCTGTTGTTGGTAGCTAGCTCTCAAAACCAGGTTTGAACAGGGTTTTTTCTCGCTTTGCGTTGCTGCAGTTTTCAGTCAGAATTGATTTGTTCCGTCTACAGAATTCCGGAGCTCGTTCTGAACTTTATAGTTTTCTTGTTGACGTCGTTTCCAATTGTTAACAAAGTGTTCGATTTTTGGTGGTCACTAGGTAAGTTTTGCCGTTTGTGTCTTATCGAGTGTTAACTATTGCCTTTAAATCACTGCATCACAACTTTGAGATGTTTTATGTAATCATTAATTGCGGACGATTACTAATGTCCTTCAGATTTTCATCTGACCTCCTGCATCTCGTGGTCTACTGGTCGACTGAATACTACTCCAACCTGAGAGACCTGATAATCTTCGTTGAAAGGGAAGAATGGCACAGGACAAAAGTCACGTTTACGATTGGGATGACAGCGCGTCATCTGATGATGGAGCTGGCACTGAGATTGATAAGCCTTCGACTTTTCGATTAAAACCGTCAACATCCATTCGGGGTAAGTGTCCACATTCACATTATATCTTTTTTCTAATTACACAACATGTGGAATAGTTTGTACATTTAATCTGTTAAATTTGTGTCTATAGTCGCTAAGCCCGCATCTTTCTCTGAAGCTGAAGGATCCGGCGCTGATGAGCCACCGAAGAAGCAGCCCAAGAGATCCGTACCCATTGCCTCATCCTCAGCACCAGCTCAGCAGCCACGGACGCCAGAAACAGAGGCGAAATCACTGAGCAAAGTGATTAAAGTTCTCGCTAAACACCCAACCAGAGAAAGGATTACTGAAGTTTGTGAGACTGTCTCCACCGTTCGAACTCCAACCAAGCGTGTCCACCTCCCGGCGCTCACTGATTTTAAGCTAACGATTCAACTCCCTCCTCTCTCCTCCTCTTTCAAGATGATTATGAAATCAAAGCTGGCACACTTGGAGGATCTCATCTTCTTCAACAAAGAGGATGGAGACGATGACAGCAGCTCAATCTTGCCAACTCTCATGAGCTCAGGGGTTACCAACATCCAGGTCTCCACGATGAACCCGAACAGCTCACTCTTGAATTTAAACGGAAAGGAATCCAGCATCTTGTTGCATCTCGTCAAGGACGCGAAACCATTCTGAATGGCGCAGCCGGAATCCCCATCCAAGCTCTTTATTTGAGCGAGCTGAGCTCAAGACCTTAGCTCCCATTCGCAACAGATTCCTCAAGCATTTAGTAATCTGGAGAGTGGATGGCTTACGGATCACGATGAGTTTTTAAGGAAATGCCCTAATCTCCAATCCATCTGCTGGAACCGCTTTGGAAAGGAGTTTATCCGACTAAATGAGCTTACAGCGGTACTCAAGGAGCTGCGCAAGGTTGCGCTTGCGGAGGCTGACGTCAACTTCACTCTCGCTGAGAATTTACCAGGACCTTACGCCCCCCAAAAGCTTGGAGACAACAAGATCACAGAGCTCTATCTGGATAGATGTACGTTTGAGCAAGAATGGTATTTGAAGATGGGAGTGTTGTTCCCCCACCTCGAGAAGATCTACATGTCCGGGACTCATGTCCACGCTCTTCTGCTCTACAACACTTTAAGCGTGCCTACCATCAAGTGGATCTTCCTGTGGGAGTTTGCGTTTTCCTTTTTTGGCGAGGAAAAAAAGAAGCAACTCACGCAAGAATCGAAGCAGGTTTTGGAGTTCTTGGAGACTGTGCTTGGAAAGAAAATGGAGGAAAGGAAGGCTTATACTTTCTTGCTGGAGAAGAATGGACCTGCGTCTGCAAATGCTGAAGCTGCTGCCGCTCAAGGGCCCACTCTTGACGCTGCTGGTTGGCGTGGACAGATATTCAAAGGGGTCGAGCAGTACCGGAAGGTGAGCGAGATTGACTTCCAAGTGTTCGGGTATGGGAATTTCTATGGAAGCTTTGAAGATTTCTTCAACGCTGAAAAGAAGAAACGATGACTCATTTAACCCTAGACGATCAACCTGTTTGTGTTCCCTTTTAGTTTGTCACATTTAGTTTATTTCCATGAAAGTACTTTGGTAGTGATTTGTATTGAGATTAATTGACTTGTACCATTTTTGAAACGTACTAGCAAGTAGTTTTCTTATTAGTCGATTTGTCTAGTTATAGCAAAATGATAGCGTTAGAAAGTGGAGGGTGTTTTTAGTCCAGAACCGGTGTGGTGCTCCTAACTATTCATTATATTTAAATGTTTTTAGTATTAAACCTTAGATTTTTCGTCTAGTGCCTAGTATTGCATGGAGTTAATGAAGTAATCATAATGACGATGAAATATGAAGTTTGAAATATGACAATGTATTCAATGTTTTTATGGAAAGTTAATAAAATGAAAGTTTGGAAATTATGTTGTTTTTTTTAAAACATCATTTACTTCCATTTTTTAAGTTTTGATTACATGTAATTGTATTTTTTGTTGATTTTGCCATATATTTTGGCGTTTATGCATATCTGTACAAAAACGATCAAATCATTATTCTGTAGAGTCAGTCGTTAACGGTTTGAGAAGGTCCTGCATGCTGATTATCCTTTTGATGCTTCTCCAGAATCTACTCATCGCTAGGAGCTTCTCTGGTGAACGTACTCTCAAGCTCAGGATGCTTGTTATACTTTAGAGTCAAAGTTCTGAGCTTCGGAAACGCCTTAAAATAGTGTTGCTCGTCGAAATTCGTCTCCCTTTGACCATCTTCAAAGCCACGGTTCAGCAAGGTGAGAGACTCCACGTTTGGAAACCTTGGGAAGAAGACCTGCTCGAAATATGTAATGAGCTCTTCAACGAGTTCATACGATGGAGTCGGTAAGCAAATGTGCAGCTCCTTCAACAACGGATAAGTAACGGACTCGAGCACTTCTTCCGGTGGCCAGGGGAAGTATTCCCACAGAAAGTAAACGTAGAGGTAGATGAGAGTGTTGGAAAACTTATCGAGAAAGCTAACCACGTCCTTCAGCGATATTCCCCATTGATCATCAATTCCAAAGACTGTTAAGTACTTCAGAGGGGCTTCAATCTTTTGGTTAAGAAAGACCTTGCTCGGCCCATAAACTCTGAGTCTAGTCAGGTCTTTAAAAAGTTTTGTCACTGTAACAGATTCATTTAGCAATGGTAGACGAGGTGGTTGCTGGTAGGGGTAGAGCGGGGTTTTGGTAGCTTCCAAGCTGACCAGTTGAGGTCCACACCAATCCAGAATCCACTGGGGGATGATATAATCAGAAATAAATTGGCCTTTGATTCGGAGACCCACATAACGAAGATTAGGAGGTGGTGGCTCAGTGATTTTCGTCACAACGGCGCTGTAATAGGACTCATCTTCCGGTTTCTTTATCAAAATCACGTTGGAAAAGGCCAAAGCTTTGAGATTAACGAGGTGCTTGAACATCAAGTTCAACTGGGCTCCGCTCAGCTTTACATCTTCTAAACGGAAGGATGTTAGGTAGCTCCCAAAACGAGGAATGAACTGCTCCACCTTGACCCAAGTGATGGGGTGGTTGTCACTGTAACTCCATTTCCCTTGACTGCGGCTTGAAATGTTGAGGGACTTAGTGGGGAATGGGTTTCCTCCTGTATTTGTGAGACCGGCAGGGCAGTAGGCAAAATTTAGGGGATGAATCTCCTTAGTTTTTGGAGGCTTCTTGAATGGCACAACTGGCATCACTGGGAACGGGTTCAGAGCGAGATGGGAGCGCTCAGGTTCACTTAAAGTCTTCCATTTGGAAAGGAGCTCCCGCTCCATGGACGAGTTGGCAGCCGATCGCCACTGGGAATTGATAAGCCTACAGTTGAGCTTGGAATGTCTGTCCCCAAGCTTATCGATGATTCGTTCAAGAACCTGCACAAGTTAAGCCCATTAATATTCTCCCCTAATAAATAATATGAGATCTATGATAATTACCTCATCTGGAAAATCATTAATTCTCCCATATGGCGATGGTGGAACAAGAATCACCTGTGAATCACTGCTCCCTGGAAGCTCCATCTAAACCAAAAACAAACCAGAAACACAGTTAAAATATAACATTCAATATTTATTTGCCCATGTTCTCCTATATATTTATTACCTTTTAAAGTTTCCGAAACACAGCACTCGTTAATTAATCGAACTGATTGCAAATTGTAACTCGTCAACGTCAACTTCTGCTGAGTTCTCATCTCCTAAACTCTCAACCAAATCACAGCGAAGCGTACGTGACTATTTACGTGTAGTATATCTCCGTCGAGAATGAAACATGAGCATTCATTAGGATCCTAGCATAGAGCGCTCATGCTAAATCTCACAATGCCCCATGGCCTCAGCAGGATCTGGGAAACAGCTTGAATTTGATTAGACGGCTTTCCCTATCTCTTTTCATGTAAGCAAAATGTAAACAAAAGAAAGACCCAGGTCTTTCATTGTTTTGTCAGCGATTTGTATTTAAAATTAATTATAATTGATATTTAATCAATTTTCACTCATTAAATAATTTGCAGTGGGTTTGACAGGGGTTTACTCACTGGTTTTAGTAGTAAAATAGAATAGTTTTGGTATTTTACGAGAGAAATATAGTGAAATTGAAGTGACGACTTTGGTTTTTGCTGAATTTCAATTAAATTTTGTGGTTATTTGTTAAATTAAATTAACAAAATGGAGCTGGATGAAGATCGAGGTCTGCAGATGAGTGACGACACGGTCCGGAAGATGAGGGTGACGAAGATTTACAGGGAGAATACTGATCGGATCAACTCAATGCACTTTTCTCAGTCTGGGGACCTCCTCATTTCCTCCGCGGAGGATGATCAGATTGTGATTTATGATTGTGAAAAAGGGCTGTAAGTGTTTCAATAATACTGTTTCAATCAATTCACCATGATTATGATTTCATTTAGTTATAAACTGAGATTAATTTGGGTTTTTCTGACTTTTAGACAAAAACGAGCTCTGAACAGTAAAAAATATGGAGTTGACCTCATCAATTTCACCCATGCGAAGAATACGGCGATTCACAGCTCTACCAAGATTGATGGTAAGTTTTACTGCTAAAAATGATGATGATGATGATGATTTGAGGTGATTTTGTCATTTGAAATGAGTTTATTAATTTTTCTTCTTGTTTTTCCGCAGACACTATCAGATATTTGTCCCTACACGACAACAAATACCTCCGCTACTTCCCCGGGCATGGAGGAAAGGTGACAACGCTCTGCATGTCTCCCACCGACGACACCTTCCTATCAGGCTCCCTCGACAAGACCCTCCGGCTCTGGGATCTCCGTTCATCCAACTGCCAAGGACTGATGCATCTTCAGGGTAAACCGGTAGCCGCTTTCGATCCCGAAGGGCTCATTTTTGCAGCTGGGGTCAACAATGAGAGTATAAAATTGTATGATTTACGTTCTTTTGATAAGGTGAGGTGGTAAACGGATTTTAAGGACATTTTTTCGTGTGTACATTACTTACAATCAGTTTTTACCTTCTTTTAGGGTCCATTCGCCACTTTTCGCCTTCCCTACGAAAAGGATCAATGGGCTTCCCTCAAGTTCAGCCCGGACGGGAAGCTAGTGATGATTTGTACATTTGGATCAGTGACCAGAATAGTTGACGCGTTTGATGGTACTCCTCTCCAGTCTTTTGTTGGGACGCCCAACGTACAAAATCTTCATTTGGAGGCGACTTTCAGTCCAGACTCACAATATGTCTTTTCCGGCTCGGTGGATGGGTCTGTTCACGTTTGGAACGCAATAAAAGGCTACAAGGTAACCTATTACCTTCATTCATCAGTAATTACTGCATTTATAGGATCATTATCAGATTTTATGATGTATTATGATGACTTCAGGTCTGTGTTCTCAATGGGAATCCTCATGAGCCTGTGGGATGCATCCAGTTCAACCCTAAATACATGATGATGGCCAGTGCTCATAAAAATATGGTATGTGACTTCTGTATAACTCTAATTTCATTAAATTCAAATCCGATTTATGAGAAATAATGATATAATTATATTCTTTGTCGTTTAGACTTTCTGGGTTCCTCACGGATATGAAGATTAGGTTGAAAACTACATGCTGCATCCCGTTCAGAACTGTTTTAGTTTGTAACGGTGCTTCAACTATTTCACAGTACCAAAACCTGACTAGTTGTGGTTTACAGTTGTGGGTGTACTGGTTGATAAGTATTTATATGACTGGTAGTACTTATTATGTTGAAATACTGTTGGATGT
This sequence comes from Orchesella cincta, assembly GCA_001718145.1. Taxonomy (NCBI): domain Eukaryota; kingdom Metazoa; phylum Arthropoda; class Collembola; order Entomobryomorpha; family Orchesellidae; genus Orchesella; species Orchesella cincta. The sequence goes on from LJIJ01002002.1 coordinate 21,683, forward strand.
ATTGTTTCATTCCTTCAGATACTTTTCAATTGTAAGTAATACGGCAAATGCCTGTAATTTGTGTAAGAAACTAAATTAGGTAAATAATACCTAAATGTAATTAATATTTACCGTGGTTTTGGACCACGAGAAAGATTTCACGAACTGTAGGCAGTTTTGTACATTGTAATCTGCGTACCGAATGATTACATCATGTCAGGATTCCAGCTCAAGTCCATATTTGATTATTTATCAAGTAGCTGTTCGATTTTTACTCTAGTTTAATGTAAAATTTCACTATTTTAGATACACTACTCATTGGAGTATCGAAAGTGTTTATGAATAATATGAGTTAGGTACGAAATTCAGTATTTAATGATGAATTGAAAGTAATTTAGCTCTGAAGGGAATTTTCATGCTGAGTTTTGAACCTCATTGGCGTGAAAATGAGCCAGTAACGCGATGTAACGTACCAGTTGGTACATAATGTGTAATAATATGCGATAAGTAGTGGATTTGATTAAAATTATGTTAGTTTACGATTTCAATACTGTTTTTTACCGTTATTCCTTTTTTGGGTGATGCTTGTTCCACGACAACTACGTAACGTATCAATTGTTATTAACAAGACATGAAAAGGAACACCAAAAGTAAGTCCTACTATTAAAGTTTGTAATTGGATAAAGCACCCACACATATCTTACATTTTCGTCTATGGCATTTGCAAGTTGCAACAATCGACAATTTCATTAACAATTCACATCATCATCACAATATAGTGTGCATTGAGCAGCAACATACCTGTTCTCAGCTCTCCCCTTTTCTTGCCCCGCACCATCAGTCAGTTGTTATCATATCACAATCCTTGAAATTTACGTCCAGAGAAAATATTCAATTTGTTGGCGTTGACAGATCGTCCAACGTGTTGCTAGTTAACTAAATCAAATTCAATCAACATCAACCGTGAGTGTTTATCAATGGTTTTGAAACTTACTAAATTATTCATTTGTGCTATCTCCTTGTTTCAGTTCTGTTTGATATTTTATTTTATAACTCGGGCAGGAACGAAACTAAATGGAGGTGGAGCATACCCCAGTTGGTGACGCCAGAGTGACTGACAAGTGCCTGTTTTGTGCGGTTCCACTTCCGCCCAACTTTACCTTCGTGAATGGCAAGATAACCAGGTTGAAAAGGGAAACAGCTGATCGTGATAATGATGAATGTCTTCCAACATCCACCTCGTATTTTTTCTTATCAACGGAAGATAGCCACCTTGATAAGCATCTAGAAGTAGTTTTCATCTTGCGGAACATCCTCAACATTTCAGAGAAGAAGTTGTACCAGTTTCTGAAGAAGTTTGGAGGTCAGCTGCATCCTGAATACTGGTTGCAGATTTGTTCACCATGTGGAGGAGCAGTTAATCTGTTTTATGAGACTCTCAAGGAGATTTCAGAGCTGAAAAAGAAGCTAACTAGGATTTCAAAGCAGTTGAAAGGTCACATTTACAATACAAAAGAGGAGGGAGGAGCAGAAGAGGGGTTCACTTGTATTTGGGAGGAGGTCAGAGGAGAGGTGTTAAAAGGTTATTTTTAACGCTCAAATTTCTCAGGGGTCAGTTAGTGGTAGATTATATCACTTTATTTAATTTATTTATAGATTTCCAAGAGATTCCAATTCGAGTTGGTGTTCCAAAAATAAGTTCTGAGGCTCTTCAACTGGAAAATTTCAAAATAATTCGGTCATCCCGTTGTTCATCAAAAGGAAGCTTGCCAGAGAGATTATCTTCAGATTCAGAACTCGATGATGATGAGCAATCTGCCATTCATTTCGTGCCGGAACTACTCACATCCTCCGCTTGTGCGTCAACTGGAAGCTTTCCCCCGAGGAAAGTGTCGCAAAATTTCGGACCAAGTCAAGATGACAATGCTGGTGACGAATCCACTTCTGACTTCAAACCTGATGATGATGACGATGATGATTCCAACTCGACTACTCATTCCGAAGATTCAGAGGATGAAGAATATGAGCCTACAAGAAAAAGTATTATGAAAATGAAAAGACAACCAAATTTTCGTCATAATCCAGGAGAAAAGCGAAAACTCGGCCTTCCACCGTCTGCAATCTCAGATCCATCTTCTCAGTCCTTCTACACCTCATTTTGTAAGGGACACAAAAAAATGTTCAAATGCAGCTTGTGCTCAGCCGAAAGAATCATGAGAAGGCGGATGATCGCCCATCTGACGCTTCATGAAAAGGGGGAGGGCTCCAACTGCTCTCATTGTGGATGGTTAGTCGTTACCGGTTACATGAGTCGTCACATTTCCCGGTATCATCCGGAAACAGAAACGAAGGTCGGTAAACCAAAGAAAGAAAAGAGGGTATATTCATACAATTGCTCAAAATGTCCAGCTCGGTCAAATGATAAGGCGTTCATGGATACGCACCTTCCCCTCCACGAGCCTTCCAATGAGGAGCCCTGCACATTCTGTGAATTATGTGGGTGGTTGGTGAAGACCGACAGGATGGAGAGCCACTTGGCGAGTCCTCATCACTCCAGAAGGAAAAAGAAGCCCAAGAAAATTAGGGAAATCCCTTCTGGAACTCCTTTTTATTGTGATCATTGTCATTTTATTCTGCCTCGAATGAAATACCTCCAATTACACTTCAGAAGAAATCACGCAGATAGCGAGGAACTTGTCGCTTGTATCCAGCCAACCTGCGAAGAAAAGTTTGAAAGTAAGCAGCTCCTCAAGTTCCACCTGGAAGAAGCCCACCGAGATATACATATCCAAGAGGAAGTTCAGCAAGAAGAAGGTGACCAGATATGCAAATACTGTAAGCTCCAGTTCAACTCCAAAATGGACGTTGACTACCACATCGCGAAGAAGCACAAGGATATGCTGGTCACCTGTACCACTTGCAATGTCAATCTCAAATCTTACTGTTTGTATCGACAGCACATGGAATCGGTGAGTAGCTTATGTTTACGCCACTGCAAAACGCATACGTTTTAAAATCGTTAATTAAATATTTATTTTGTTGGTTTCAGAAAGCTCACGGAGCCTCACCAATGTACTCATGTGAACTCTGCGGGAAAACCTACCATACAGACATCGCTCTCCAAGTATTCCATTTACATTTAATTACAAACATTGCAAAATAAATTAGTAATGTTTTATTGTTTTAAACATATTATGTGTACTTATCAAGGGTCATCGTCGTCAGGACCATTTTGCAGAGATGGGTCTGGAGCCTATTAAGTGTGAAGAGTGTGGGTTAATTACCAGCAATAACCAACAACTAAGGTATCACATTAAATTGGTGCACAACAAAGTGAGAAAGTATTGGTGCGAGTTTTGTGGACAAGCTTTTGGAGACAGGTTTGTTGCAAAACATTCTAATCTTATCTTATAGTCTCTCAGTCGAATACACAGAATTTCAATTACAGAAAGGGCCTGGAATCACATTTGCGCTCGTTTCACAAAGGACCCCTTGGAACTCCTGTTCTTCCAAGTGGAAAACACTTTCGGTTGGAAAAGAAAAGCGAAAATGGAGAAGAAAGTTGGCTGTGTGATTTCTGCACGGGAATCTTCTCCAATTTGATGGCTGTACGAACTCACCTTTTGAACACACATTATGAACAGCTCAGCCACGTTTGCGAAGGATGTGGAAAGAAGTTCTGGACTACATAAACATCGTAAATCTTGTACAGAAGTAATGAAAAAGTGTGGAAGTGAAGAACCCCCTCTTGAACTAAAGTTTGCTTGTCAGTACTGCCCAAAACGGTACATCAGTTACGCTGCGCGTTACAAACACCAGCGCTCGTTTCACAAGGACCGCTTCTCACTCAAGTGTCAGGTCTGTGCTAAAGTGTTCAGAAGTCTTTCCTTTCTGGAGAAGCATCGAAAAGATTGTCAGCAAGGAGGACCTTCTCCAAACCGTAACGACTGACTCTACAGAATAATGATTTGATCGTTTTTGTACAGATATGCAATAAACGCAAAAATAACATGCAAAATAAAACCAAAAATAAAATTACAGACAATCTAACATGAAAAATGAGAGTAAAGATGCTCAGGAGAACACGAAGATGTTAATTCTCAAGCTTTTATTTTATTTAACTTTCCTGTACAACATTGAATACATTGTCATATTTCATCGTCATTATGATTACTTCATTAACTCCATGCAATACTAGGACTAATAGAGAAATCTAAGGTTTAATACTAAAAACATTTAAATATAATGAATAGTTAGGAGCACCACACCGGTTCTGGAAAAAACACCCTCCACTTTATAACGCTATCATTTTTCTATAACTAGACAAACCACTAATAAGAAACTACTTTCTAGTACATTTCGAAAAGTACAATTCAATTAATCTCAATATAAACCACTACCAAAGCTAAGTAAAGTACTTTCATGTAAATAAATTAAATTAAACGTGACAAACTAAAAGCGAACACAAACAGGTTGATCGTCTATTCGTCTAAGGTTAAATGCGTCTTCGGTTCTTCTTTTCAGCGTTGAAGAAATCTTCAAAGCTTCCGTAGAAATTCCCATACCCGAACACTTGGAAGTCAATCTCGCTCACCTTCCGGTACTGCTCGACCCCTTTGTAATATCTGTCCACGCCAACCAGCAGCGTCAAGAGTGGGCCCTTGAGCGGCAGCAGCTTCAGCAATTGCAGCAGTCCATTCTTCTCCAGCAGAAAGTATAAGCCTTCCTTTCCTCCATTTTCTTTCCAAGCACAGTCTCCAAGAACTCCAAAACCTGCTTCGATTCTTGCGTGAGTTGCTTCTTTTTTTCCTCGCCAAAAAAGGAAAACAAACTCCCAGGAAGATCCACTTGATAGTAGGCATTCTCAAATATTGTAGAGCAGAAGAGCGTGGACATGAGTCCCGGACATGTAGATCTTCTCGAGGTGGGGGAACAACACTCCATCTTCAAATACCATTCTTGCTCGAAGTACATCTATCCAGATAAAGCTCTGTGATCTTGTTGTCTCCAAGCTTTTGGGGAGCGTAAGGTCCTGGTAAATTCTCAGCGAGGGTGAAGTTGACGTCAGCCTCCGCAAACGCAACCTTGCGCAGCTCCTTGAGTACTGCTGTAAGCTCATTTAGTCGGATAAACTCCTTTCCAAAGCGGTTCCAGCTGATGGATTGGAGATTGGGACATTTCCTTAAAAACTCATCGTGATCTCGTAAGCCATCCACTCTCCAGATTACTAAATGCTTGAGGAAATCTGTGCGAATGGGAGCTAAGGTCTTGAGCTCCAGCTCGCTCAAATAAAGAGCTTGGATGGGGATTCCAGCTGCGCCATTCAGAATGGTTTCGGCGTCCTTGACGAGATGCAACAAGATACTGGACTCCTTTCCGTTTAAATTCAAGAGTGAGCTGTTCGGGTTCATCGTGGAGACCTGGATGTTGGTAACCCCTGAGCTCATGAGTCTTGGCAAGATTGAGCTGTCAGCGTCCCCATCCTCTTTGTTGAAGAAGATAAGATCCGCCAAGTGTGACAGCTTTGCTTTCACAACCGTCTTGAAAGAGGAGGAGAGAGGAGGGAGTTGAATCGTTAGCTTAAAATCAGTGAGCGCCGGGAGGTGGACACGCTTGGTTGGAGTTCGAACGGTGGAGACAGTCTCACAAACTTCAGTAATCCTTTCTCTGGTTGGGTGTTTAGCGAGAACTTTAATCACTTTGCTGAGTGATTTCGCCTCTGTTTCTGGCGTCCGTGGCTGCTGAGCTAATCCTGATGATGAGGCAATGGGTACGGATCTCTTGGGCTGCTTCTTCGGTGGCTCATCAGAGCCGGATCCTTCAGCTTCCGAGAAAGATGCGGGCTTAGCGGCTATAGATACAAATTTAACAGATTAAATGAATAAACTATTCCAACACGATATAATGTGAATGTGGACACTTACCCCGAATGGATGTTGACGGTTTTAATCGAATAGTCGAAGGCTTATCAATCTCAGTGCCAGCTCCATCATCAGACGACGCGCTGTCTTCCCAATCGTAAACGTGGCTTTTGTCCTGTGCCATTTTTACTTTCCGAACGAAGTTGTCACCTGTCTCTCAAGTTGGAGTAGTATTCAGTCGACCAGTAGACCACGAGATGCAGGAGGTCAGATGAAAATCTGAAGGACATTAGTAATCGTCCGCAATTAATGATTACATAAAATATCTCAAAGTTGTGATGCATGTGCATTTAAAGGCAATAGTCAACATTCGATATGACACAAATTGGCAAAACTTACCTCCTATGAACACTAAAATCGAACACTTTGTTAACAATTGGAAACGACGTCAACAAGAAAACTATAAAGTTCAGAACGAGCTCCGGAATTCTGTAGACGGAACAAATCAATTCTGGCTGAAAACTGCAAACTGAAGCAAAGCGAGAAAAACCCTGTTCAAACCTGGTTTTGAGAGCTAGCTACCAACAACAGGTACATACGATGGAAAGTGAAAACGTGTTTTTGCAATGCAAATGCAAGTACCTACAAATGTGCACAGAACGACTTCTCCCGTATTTTTCAAAGTAGCCGCCTTAATTACTGCGACAAACTACTGATCCTCTGTAAATTGTTTGGGGCGATGTGAGAAATATTTAGAAACGAACAAAGGAAGATTACTGTAGCGTTATCTTCTCGAGCGAGCAGAAGAATGTTCGTATTCTGAATGGAGTAAATTTTAGTCGTTAAAATAATAGCATCGTAGCAAGTAGCAGCAATTATGTCATTAAAACCCGATTTAGTAAGTTGTAGATGATCATTTCAAGTATGGAATATATTAGAAAACAAATGCACAAACTGTGTATGTTTGCATCCAAATGTTATAGTTGTACTGCAGCATCTGCGGTGTGAGTTTTTTCATGGTTGGGTGAAAGCTCGTACTTTCACTTTCTGAGTTTTCCGTATTTGCAGGTATTTCTCATTTGTTACTGTGATAATATGCTATCGAAATTAATCAGAAACCACCACCATGTCTTGCTGCCTTTCAAATTGTCATCTAAAATTCATGGAAGCCTACTATTTTGCTACACACACACAGGAGAAAATGTTATACTTTTCTCAGCATTATTAGTCTGTATTGACGTTGAACGTTTGGTGTTTTGTTTTTCATGGCTCTCTTTGGAAAACTGGGAGTACAATAGTACATAATGATCAGGAAGTAAAGATCTACTTGAGAGTGACAATCAGTTATCTAATTATTCATTATGCTTAATGGTCAAACTTATTCGTAATGTCTGGGGTTTCAGGATTTACCTGACATCAATGTATGTTAACGTATATAGATTACATGAAACTGAACTACGCAGTAATAATGGGTTGGGGCTTCCTCGGCAATAAAAAATGCTCATAATTGGCATTTAACAGCTTAGCCGTTAGTTTGATACACTATTTCATTGCCAAATTTCATTCTCGTACCATTTACGTGCCATAATTTCCACAAAAATCATCTTCGAAGTAACTAGCTGCGATGTTCCGGATCATACATTTTCTTAGTGTCCTAATAACTGTAAAACTTTTAACGAGTATAAAAGTAATCTTGTTTAATCCGCTCATATTGCATGTTCAATATATTTATTTTGATTATAGTTGAGCAATTTAGCGTATGCTGATGAAATGGAGACAAGCCTTTATCCCGAGATAACCAACTGCTTTCTCGGTGTTCAAAGAAAGTTTGAGGAGAAAGCGATTGAGAGATTGACTCGAGTCAATGACAAATGTGGGACCAACCATCAGGCAAGCGAAACTACTCATTTTTATTGTTGAAAATCTCCTCATTCACTTCACGTAAACGATTTCTACTCGTATTTCAGAATCGCACTTCGTTATGCTTTAAAATGTGCGTTCTGTCCGCTCTCCACCTTGTTGGAAGAGATTACCCAACGTTAAACGAAGACATTATGAAGAACCCTGATAAATACAATGAGCTCAGCTACCAAGGTCTCATGGCCGTCGAGTATAGAGCAGTGAGCGGCCCAGTTTGGGCTCTGGTCGCACTGCGAATTCTTGGAATAGCTTATGCTGACATCCGGGATGAGTATTTTGATAGGGAAAAGTATCTCATGAAAGTGCGAATGGAGCAATGCAAATCTTTGAGTAAGTTCCATATACATGTATTTATTTCGAAGTTAAAGGAGTTTGAAACCCGTAATGATGTTTTGTTTTAAGGGTTTCAAACTCCCATAAGCGGAGCGAAAAGGCTGCGCAAAACGTTCCTCGAGGGAAACAGCACAACCGGAAGAATGGAATAAATTAATAGAATGTATTGAAAATGCTTTGGTAAGATGACGAATGAAACGAACATAACTGCAAAAAACATGGTCGATTTTCACGTCATTTTGGTTAATTTTAGAAATGCTGAGCTGAATGCTTGACCTTGATCTGGGAATGATAAACTGCAGTTATGAGACGTGTGAAGATTGGCGTTATTATACGATTTCTGTACAATTTTTTTTAAATTTTACAAATAAACCATGAAGATTTTTTTGAAATGAGGAAGATCTTGTACAAGAAGCTATTCAATTGCTCAAAGTCATGAGCATCTCAAGCTCGTTAAATGTTCAAAAGATATATATTTACTAGTCGCATGTTCAGTAAACTCGGCTAATGTGCTTGTTGAAAATTCACAGTTTAACTCATGTTTTGGAGAATTCTGTAACAATATTCGTAAACGTTTCTATTTGTAATGTAGTTCTTGTTCCAGATTGGGCGCGTCACAAAAACTATGTTTTTGTCGTTTGTGTTTACGCCCGTTCTCATTTTTGTGCTCATGTTCATTTTTTGTCTGAACTGGAATCATTTGTAGAGAGAGGAGAGTTGAGCAGATCGAGGACGGAATTGATTTGGGATTAGTTGAGTAGAGAAAGAAAGTGTGCTCCGAACGGGAACACATTATTTTGTTGATTTAATTATTGGGAAGGAGATTATTACGGATTAGTAGTTCATCTCAAAGTGGCACTAGTCCTGGGTAATAAAGGAGTTGCTTCCAACAGTTTGAGAGACAACGCATTATTGAAGAAGGTGACAATGTTAACGAGAAGCAAACAACGTGCTGCTGCTGCTGCTCAATCAGCTGAGGATCAGAGGGTGGTGAAGTATTCCGCATTGGAATGAAGCTGCCGACTGACTGGACAGAGCTTCCTGCTGAAGTTGGTGCCATTTACAAACACATACTTTAACAATCACTATTTGTTGTTTTTAATGATGATGATTTTCTTTTCCCATTTTCAGTTGCTGATGATGATATTCGACAACTTTACAATTGAGGTACTTCTAAGGGGAGAGGAAGTCTCTACTAAACTGCCGGTTGGTCCATCGCCGATGGAAGAGCGCTATCGATGATCTACTGGAAAGAAAACTTGTCATTCTGGAAGAATGGGATTCTACCTAAACAACCCCTACATGTTTCCCGTTGTGTATTTCAACCCTACTGGAAAAACAGAACGTTGGAGAAACATTTCTTTCCTTCTTTTCTGCTGGGGGACAAGGAGAGCTGTCCATTTCCGACAAGATCCGTGCGCCTTACTTCCACTAATACCTTCCAGAATGCGTGGACTCTTAGTCCGAAAGGAGATGCTCACTTTTTCTCAAAATACGGTCACCACCTGACATCCTTGGAAATTGATCCTTTGCTGCAAAGAGACTTCACCGCTTTAACATTGCAGCAGCTACTCATCTGCACACCTCATTTAAAAGCGATGACGTTACAATTTATCAACATCAAAACTGTGGAAAAGGATGTCGGCAAGATTTCCTTCCTCCACTCCCCTCACTTGCGGGCATTTGGCGACTTCACTGGCGTTGATTGTGTGGATCCGATTTTGATGTACAAATACTGGATTTGGATACCATACAAGAGCAGCTTATCACCCTCGAGGTGCACGGAGGACCTGCAATGCATAATCTCTGCAATGTTTAAGTTCGTCTGGGGGTTGTAAGTGCGTTGGTAGTAGCTTCATCTTGCACTTTATTAAAAGATCCGAAGGAGTAAGGCCTAATCCAATCATTATGAAAAGGAGGCGAAACTCTCCAGGAAATCCAAAAAAATTGCCAGAATCCGATTCCCGACTGTTGAAAAAGGTTGTCCATCACTGTACTCCATGGTATAAGGAGGGAGGTAAAAGTCGTCAAGGGACTTTTTGAAAAATGTTTCGGCTAAGCTTGGAGACCCTGCAGCTTAACAAATTTGAATACGTCCACTTTCTCCGTTCCTAACGGACGCTACATAAGGACAAGCGGTGAGGAGGCTACTTTAACTTGGAGAGGTATCACGACTTTGTCCCCGCAAGCTGAGTCAATTAGCTGTGTACTCGGGTTTTGGGGAGCACAAAATCCTGTTTTAACAAGCAGCGATTTCCTTTTTCGCGCATGAAGAATTAAGAGCATTGCCTATGCTGATTTCGTGTAAATTCTATTTATTTAATTTGTTTAACATTTTAAAGTTGTTGGATGGCTTGCAATTTCGTTTTATGTAGTAAATTGTTTCTTTGACAGTTAATAATTATTGAATTAGCACTAGCTAGCCCCCCCCCCCCCGTTCTGTATTAATAACGAATGTACAATTTACTGATCAAATCTGTTTAGTACTCGTACTAAATTTATAAATTAAAGATTAGATTATGAATAAACGGTAGCAATACAACATTCTAGACTATATTAGTTTAAATCAATTTGATTGTATAGATACAAATAATATGGTAATATATATATATAACGTCAATCATGCATCACTTAAAACTAATAACTAAAATCAGATATTTTCATCGTAACGATATACCACATCGTTAAAACTTTATGTCGCCTAAACTACCTCGTTCAAAAAGAAAAAATCAATACACCCAAAGTTTTCATGGGCATCAAAGCATTAACCTGTCTTCTCACTCTTCGATTTGGGTGACAGTTGAATCGGATTTTTGTTAGCTGACGGTTTCTCATGCACATTCGCAGCCTCTGGACTGATAATCGGCTATTATCACAATGAGAAAGATGCAGATGTGGATAACAGCGTACTCATTCCAGGGGA
>LJIJ01002003.1:0-32687 GCA_001718145.1 Orchesella cincta
CTCCCTACCTGAAAGTGTTTGTTGGAATGTTAAAAGGTTGAACTGTGGGCCTTGTTTGCTATGCTTGAAAAACTCTCCATATTATATAACGTTATTACTTTAAAAACAGTAAGCTGACTAATATAATATACTTACCCGTTTCTCACATATCTTGTAACTACGTATACGATTGATGATTGGAAAATCTCATCACAAACATTTTACGCTATATTCCTTCAGGATGTGCCTGACATAGACTAGACGTTTCATGGTATGCTTATAATCTCACACCTTCTGTATCAACCAAATGCTCTGACTCTTCCCGTTGGTGGTGGTTGTGTATTATTAGTACATTTCTTTTAAAAAGTAGGATCCTTTTGTACGAATAATCTTTAATTAAACAAGAATGACCAAGTAGCTTATTTTAAACATTGACATTTAAAGCAAGTTTTATTGTATAAACAAATATTTTCTTGATTAAAGATTAATTTAAAGTCGATTCTTACTTAACCCCATAAATTTTGGGAATTGAGAATATCCCTATAATTTTTTTCTTCGAAATGTACAAAAAGAAGCAAGGTAATTAAAGGCTAGTTTTTAAAACTTTTGGACAGACGGAAAGTGGTTATTGCATAAAGTAAATGCATTGGCCACTATTTTAAGTTGGGTTTACGAAGTACATTTATATGTTGAGAAATTATTGAAGATGTAAGATATGACCTTTGAAATCCTTTTCAGTAAACAAACCAAGACAATTCTCCTTCACTTTCTATTTGATTTTCCACTTGAGAAAAGGATTTGGACATATATTTTTTATGTCGAGACAAACAAACTCAGACGTACTAATAGAAAAGGTAGGGTTTCGTTGTTAGCTCATAAAAATATATGCTTAAGCAACCACTTGGCTTATGGTCCTCCCTCACCTCACCCAATCTCATACACATCTTATATTTGTTCATGCATTTTAGTGAACAGTGAATAATATGGAATGGATGTTTCATCATCATCGCACTTTCAACAAATACCGTTTTCATAAGAGTAGGGAGGCAGAAGCTAAGCCATTTTTAGTTGGGAATCTCAGGAAGGAATCCAAAATCTATTGTTTCCGCGATAGCTTGCTGTCTACCTCAATGGGATACCGCTTTGATAAACGTGTAATTTATTGAAATAGTCATAGAAGAGTAATTAAAAGTGCACAGTTGATCATTAATCAATTGATTAATTTCAAAGGATGTGATATGTATACATACATACATAATTGGGTACGAATGGTATAGGACATGGGACTATTTCTAGCAAAAATGTGGTTACTGAAGAGCGGAGGAACTCTGAAGTTGTAGTTATAGCTTCCTGAAGCTGTGCTAGAATTCATCTCCACTTCCGGCAAACCTGTTCAGCAAGTGACAGAAAAAAGTGCAGTACAAACCTGCAGTTTGCAAGAGGCAGGAAATGGCTCCACTCCTTCTCGACATCTGCGGGAAGAGATGTACCGTATGGTGCCATGAGCTAGGCAAGATGTTTGGCATAGCTGCTTGAAATTATAGAAAAGCTTCGCCCTCCGCACTTTGAGCTAATTCATGAATCAATTACGCATGAATTGAAGTGTTTGGGGCAGTTTTTTTGGCAGCTGTGTTATCATCAAGCCGTGGCTTTGGCACTTCAAATTCAACACGCTATCAACACACAGCTCACGTTAAAAGAGGTATCCATTGTTTTGATCGATTATCGCTATATATGTCACTACCTACTGTCGTGTGTTTAATCGAAATTTGACGATTAACTAATGAATGGCGATAATTAAAGTAAAAATATCGAAACTATCAATGAAATCGTTATGCCTAGTTTGTTGTTATGATGCTATGCAAAATGCCACTGTGCTACAGTTAGCCTCTTTTCATACAGATGCACACACCGCCTTGAGCTGAAGACAAGCCAAGTCGGCTGAAACACGAAAATTATGTTCGTTGTAGCATGCCAAGACTTTTAACTAGAAACAACAACTCCTGTATCCTTTGCATCATGATTAGAAAGGAAAGGCCATGAAACAACTGCTCAATATATTTACCTACTTATTTGCGGGGAACAATGTAAAACACATGCAATGGAAAAGAGAAACATCAAACACTCATTTTCCTGTCCTTCTCCTGAGCTCTAAGATCAAATCAAGGAGACAGGAGCAGAGCGGAGTACACAATGAGAATTTTCTTATTAAAAGGAAGGAGCTCTATTAGTCTCAACTTTGTCCTCAGGAGTAAAACTTATGATGATGAACAAGGAAGAAAGACTATGTTTTCTTGCATATTGCATTGCATCCATGTTTTCCAATCGAGTCAGACAGGACAAAAAAGTTTTTGAATCTTTTTTAAATATAAATTGTAAAGATATAACACAGCTATATATCCATATAGAAGAGAGGATAGTTCAGAAAGAACTTTTTTGTTTGTTATAGGTCTCCACTCTACCAACATGTTTGGGTTTTCAGTTTGGTTGCTCTCTGTGGGTTCTTGTGTGCCTTGCCAAAAAAAAGTAGTCCAAGAGTGAAGTCAAGTCGAAAGTCCAGACGAGACTGGAGCTGGAAGATCCAAACCAGAGGAGGACATGATCAAATGTCCATGATCCCGTGATTAGACGACAAGTTGATGGTATGTAAGCAGAAAAAAGGATCCTCAACACCACACCATTGCTGCCACCACCACCACCACCAAGTCATGATCATGTTGATCACGATGATGAAGAAGAATGAGGACAGAGAAAAAGTTAACTACAGGAAAAGTTAACTTTTTTGGACCACTACCACCAAACTACCAACGAACCACATTAGTATTGATGACCAGTAGTGGACAAAGGGGTTTGACTTGATTTGACGCTACCATTCTATCTGATTCATTGGATCCGGGTAGAAGCAAAGGGGAAGAGAAGATGCTCTTGATGATGCTGGCCGAACGAGGAAGGAAATAGTTTTCACTTCTTCGTTTGTTCGTTCTGTGGTTTTTAATCTTCAATGCCAATAACGGAGAGAAATTCCCTTTTTTTTGCAACCTACTCAAACTCACACTCTTAAGGGGCAAGGCACACTCTCCAACCAGATGGACATCGGAAAATTGTTCATTTCACTTTGTATGAGTATGTGAGCTGTGTGCTCTGGAGAAATCGGCAAAGTTTGTCTTGCAAACCTACCTCTTTCCTTCCATTTGTTGTTTACTTTCGTATGTGTTTGCTTGCTTGGTTTCGTGATGAAAGGATTGAATCGAATCAAGGAGAAGAGAGTTGAACAGATTGCTTATCTGATTTCTACAGTAGTTTTGTTGTTGGTGGCACGCATTTAAATTGACCTTGTCAACGGATTGCCTCTCTTCGTGTCTGTCAAGTCAGGTCAGTCTTGAAGGAAGTTTTATATTGCATTAAGGGACACGCTCTTACGTGACTGGAAGGAAAAAGATTTTCTCTGGGAATACTGTAGGGTTGGAGGAGAGAAAAATCACTAAAGTACAATGACAATCACTTAATTACATTTTAATTTCTTTTGGAAAATTAAACTTTGAACGTTTATATGGAAGAGAGGCTTTGAAACTCCTGGGAAGATAGAAAATGAGGAAAGATGGTATAATTAGCTTTCATTTTCTTTATACAGATTACATCCCCTCTTGTCAATTAATGGAAAGAAAAAAGGTAAAGCTTAAGCTTGATAAAAGTTGCTATTTTTGGAAAGAGTTCTTCCAGTAGTCTTGAATGCGCTTTTGTTAGCCCAGTAGGGAAAATTAAAACGGAAAAGAGTTGTGTATTATTTATACGGATTATTTTTTCCGTCTAAACATGTTGCATTGCATACATCAACCAACGTAGTTTTTATTTTTCGTCATTGTACAGTTTTTCCTGAAGAATGAGGTTTGTGTTGGTTGTAGGAAACGAGGGGACTTGATTGCGTTGCATTTATTGCATCAAGACATGCATCGCATGCATTCTATTATCGTATCACGATGAAAAGAAGTACTGGAAAACTTTTTGTGTGTGTGCTTAGTGCGTATTTCAATACTAATAATACTGAGGACGAAGACGACGACACCTGCATGGCTTCCCAACCAGAAAATCCTCCTTTTCTTCTGCAAATCACTGCATCGCAACAGCACTACACAATTAAATGCTGGAAAAGAATGACAACGTTTTGTACTTTTTCAATATTACGTAGTGCTAGTACTAACAGTGCATATTATGTAGACAAAGTAGTGGCAATTTGTTTTTAAGTCATACCTGCTATATTTTCTCTTTCCACTTTTTTCCATTTGCCATTATCTCTTTGAAATTGCTATTTATTTTCTATCATTGAAGGATGCTTTGTATGCATACATACTTTGAGTTGACTAACAATCAAAAATGCAGCGTAATTGAATTTGTGACAGATGAGGATAATTCTGATAAACATTTTCAACAGATCAAAAGACTTTTATTAAATTTTGATGAAACCTGCGTTTCAATTTGCAATAAGAAAGACAATGGAATAAATTATGATGAAATGAAAAACGGCACTATGAATTTCATTCCAATCTCTATTTCGCCAAATCATCGCCTAACGAATAATTATTGACGTTTTCATTAAATAACTCGTACCACTGTACGGCTAAAAATCTCTTAATAGGATTGTTGTTCATCAGTTTATACGTGTCTTTAATTACCACTTGTTAAGTAGACCCAATTAATTTAACTTAAGCTTCCCAACTTTGCAAAATCGTATTCATTCGCACCTAAAAAGAAGTTGGAAAAATGGTTGAAAGGAAAACTTTCTAATTTAACATGTTTTTATTTGCTTAAGCGTTTTCAGTTAAAAGGAAAAGCTGTAACTACACTAACTACTGAACTGGAGAAGGCAATAATTTATTTTGAAAGAAATGAAATACGCTTCTTTAATAGCAGCGCGTCTGTCTACGCACACGAGGAGGCTGATGATATAACGTTGATGAACCCTAAGCCGTAAAGTATATTACTGAGTTTTAGTATTCATAAAAGATTGCCACGACACACAGACAGAGAGATGTCGTCGTCGTCTGCAGTTGATTTGGACAAAGTTATTTTTTCTGCGTGTGAAAACTGCTTGACTACGAGTAGTAGTACTCCACTCGACCCTTTTCTTTACTTTGTTTCTTTACGTGCGAGGAAAAGACTTAGCGTAAAAGTTGGAGTGAAAGAGAACTTTTTTATTTGGGTTGTTTGTTGAAGAAAACGGGGAGCTAATTAAATCATCATTTGACTTTCGCATGCATGTCACCATCACCAGCAAAGTAGAGAAGGAGAATAAGCTTTCTTCTCCGTAAAGATTTAAATGTGTGATTATTTGTAACGAGCTTTTCGAGAGCCTACAGCACCTATGCATGCAACGCTTTTCTTCTTCTGATGATGATTGCCTCAAAGTTCTGTTGCATTTCATTTATTCCGAGTTCCTGTCACCAGGATCGTTTCTCAAATCATTCCATATCAAAATAACGTTGTTGTGGTTTATGATTAGTAAAGATATGGAAAATCACAATCATCATGGAAGGGAGAACTGAGAGGTAAAATATACGGAAAACCCCCATTCAAATTCATTCATTCTAACTCAACACTTCGCCCACCGCAAACGGCATCCAATATCTAAATTGCCGTGCCGTATCAGCATTCCGTGATTTGATACAATTGCAACTTTCTTCACCTGATATATTCAAATGACATGCATACAACTGTTTTCCTCCGTCACTCGTTTTCCTGGCGGAAGTGAGTATTTTGTATTTTGGGTGTTTTGGCTTTGACTGCAAAAGCAGTCAACTGTTTCCTTCGAGTTGATTAAATTACCAAAATTCAAATTCGATTTTGAGTCGTATGGAATGACACCATCAGGAGTAACGAACACCCATGAAGAAGAGAGGATGATGTTGAGTTGAAACAGCGGAATCATCTTATATTTTATGTAACAGACTGTAATGCAGTTTGGTTCGTATATATACCATGATGATTTCATTGCACAGGTGCATTTCCATGATACCGCATCCTAATAATTCCCTTTTATCTCAATCCACTCCAATTGCACTCTGCTTTATTGTCATGCATTTTACTCCACGGCTTTTGGTTCTTCTCCAGCAGCAGAAGCGGAGAGAAAATATAACTTTGTGAGTTCATTTCGGTCCTTGCTCTCGTCTTAGAGAAGGGAATCGACAAACGCATGCATGAGAATATGAACAACAACAGCAACTGTGATTTTCCCTTTATTCAATGCAGTTTCTGTATCCTATTATTTTCTCGCTCAATTCAACAAGCAAATTCTGACTTTGACTCTGCTCCTCTCATATTATGGATTATATGTGATACGATTGTGTTTTAAAAGTGTATCGGCAGAGCAGGTTTGTGCTCGCTTTTGAAAGCAGTATTACATACAACAACCAGATTTTCTTGCTCTATTTATTTATTACATTAAGCCCATTACATGGTTGCATATAAGGATGGAAATGATTGTGTTGTGGGTACATGTTAAAATATAAAATAATTGATGTTGTGGGTGGGTATACTTGTTTCCGACTTGTTTTTCCAAAAACGGGAGCTCCAACTTTAAACAAGCTATAAGCTTTAAAAAAGTCTTTGATCTTTTGTTTTCTTTAATGGTATTATTTAAAAAAAGTAGTTAGTTACTTGACTTTGACTGAATTTTTATAACCCTTACTACCTACTACTACTACTAGAAAGTAAAGTACATGTGTATGCCTAAGCATCTAATTAAAGGTGCTTTCAACCAGTAAGAAAAAAAATTATGCTCCAAATACGAATAAAAACTTCAAACAAGTCAAGCCAGCTCGACTTGAATTCATGAACTGGAATAAATAAGCGTATTATAGTATATGACATGGCATCAATGTGGAATGGGTGCTGGCACAGCTAATTTACTTGTTACGTATGTTTCCCAACGCGAAAGCAACTTTGTAAAAAAATACGTGGTTTACCATTACACAACACTACCTTCGGGAGAGGGATAATGTGTACGTTTGCATTTACAGGGTTACCTTTTCGGTACTCTCGTTATCTTTCATCTAAACATGGAAAAGTGAGTTGTTACAGAACTCGGTGGCAGTCCCTCATGTATTCAACGAATCAAAATAATTTTACACTGCCACCGCACCAGCGAATGTGTGTGTATATAGGGAGCACTCGAAAATGACGAAAAATTTTGCTTTGAACTTTTGGAAAAAATGTGGTTGGAGAGCGCACGGGAATTGTAGCAAATTATAAAGCAAAGTGCAACCTAATTATATAGGATTCTAGGAATGCAACTCGTCATATTTCATTCACACAAGATGGTGATGAAAGTAAATGAAAAGCTAGAAACGCAATGGCATAATTAGATCTGCATTTTCATTTGGTTCGGAAGTGCATCATTATCCTATTCGTGAGTTATTCGAGACTGAGATTGCAAGGAAGGAAAGATGCATAACATGGTAGTGCAATATTACCCAACACGGATTGTTAGATACGTAAGTAAAACATTGTTAAAATTTTCGTACATCATTTCATGCACCGTCAACCAAGACGCTCAGCAAGCAGCACGGAAGATGAGTAGGCTTATGAAAGTCATGGTGTGATAAATGTGTGTACATATGCATGGAGCCATGAAATCACTGCAACACATAATTATCCTGTTCATCATCCAGTGTTATTGTACATATTAACGCAGATACTTACACACCATGCAAGGCAACATCCATGTTAAAAATTTATCTGACTGAGTTGATCTCTACATACTTTGGGCCTGTTATAATCTTTTCATTCATGTGATTAACAAGCAATTAGGTATCTCACCTTTGGATCGCATGTACCACACACGTGAAAAGAAAAAGGGTGTAGCTCATCCAGATTTTGAAGAAAAGCCTCGTAAAAATCAACCACGACTACGGCAGCTACCCACCTAAATTGTCTCAACTAGTCCGTCAATAACTGAGAATATCTGTCAGATAAAATGCCCACGCATTTTAAGCAGAATGATGTTCCTTTACAGGTCATCAAATTCATGAAGTCATTCCATCGCATTTGCATCCCATTGTTCGGCAAATAGTCTCACCTTTTTGCAGAAAATAATTGCAAGTGTCAGAAATTCAAAAAAGGAAGTGTACACAAGAGTTTATGTGAGCCGTAAGATGATTAGAGAAATGAATAACTTGATTTGACTGATGTTGACGAGACTTATGTAGCTCTCAAAAGGCTCTTTATTAACGAGATCGATTTTTGTAGCGAATGCGAAAAGACGATTGGCTCCTTTTCACCTGACCAAATAAATCTTTCATATTCATAACAATAAAAAATAAAGCATGTAAAGTATACGGTACACAGTGAGAACTGTTAATTGTAGCTAGATTTGTAAAGTCTGGTCTTGGTCTCCAATTTAAATTGTAGAGTTCAGCAAGGGCACATAATAAACTACACAAAAACTGTGTTTACCTATATGAGTGGAGGAGGAGAAGAAGAAAAAATTGACGAGTTCAAGAACCTGACACGCATGTTTGCAAAAATATGTTTAAAAAATGGTGTTAGCTCACGAAAAGAAAAAGTGCGGTGCAAATTAGCTCATAACGTACTAATAACTAACAATGTTTGTAAGCAATTTGAAGAGGAAACGGTACAAAAACTAAGTTTAAGTTTGGAAGAAAATATGACTTACTCATGAGCCTTATAACGTCTCACAAATTCGTGTATATGACTATTGGTATTTTTGCTAGTGAAACCTTTACCCTACATGCTCATAAGTAATATGAGCGCTTATGTCATAACATAATCATGGTGAACGTAGTTGACTCATCAAAAGTCATTTCATGTTTACAAGTTTTGCCATAATACCGTCGTTTTACTTGGCTTGATGATTTCCCCACTTTCACACGGAGGCAAAATGTCAACCTGATTGTGTTCTCATCTTCATTTGTTCCTGTCCTTTTATTTATCATCAACAACAAACTATCTCTAACTCTATCCTCCCCATTTTTGTTTCCTTTTTTATCATCATCCTGTAACATATATATAGGCCAGGGGATGCGAGGCTGAAACTGGTGCCAAACAGTTTTTTTCTGTGTTTTCACATCATTATGGAATGTCGTTGGTACATTTTTGACATAAAATTCCCTGGTGAGATTCCATCATCCCGGGTTTTTGGCAACAGCATGTTATCCAGCCTTGTTTTTGGCCAGCGAGAATTTTTTTACTCTTCTTTTCCGGGCGGAGAAGAAGATGCCAAAAAATGAAAATGAAAAAATGTTTAGCAGTCCCTTCAAAAGAAAATATCTCCACAACGAGAAAAAAAACTTTTACTCGATGTCATAATAACATGGCATGACATGCCACCGCTAATTCTCCACATTACAAACATTCAATGTCACAACTGCCAACGGGCAAAACGACTATAAGTATCGCATTCCTTTCTATTTTTGTTGGAGCCCTGTCCTGTCCTAATGTCTTGATGATCATGATGATGCAAACATATTCAATATAATATGTGTGCCCATGAATTTGTTGCCAGTGAAATTTTAATTTCGCTAAAAGTACTACTCCCTCCGACTTATATATTAGTCTAGTGCTCCCTCTCTATCTGTGTGGTAGCCAGCAAGCCAGCCACGTAATTTGGTGACAATAAAAGCACTATCATATTGCGAGACTCCCATAAAGATTACCAACCGAGCCGAGCATACATATTTTTTGGCCGGTGCACAGGAAAAGGAACGAGTGGTCCCTTTTGGGAGTAAAATGCATGCATTCTTCTATTATTAAGTGTATATCTGCCATTTAGTCAGAGTCGTGCTCATGATAACCTTAAAAGATAAGGTGTTATTTATATGTGATCATTTTTTTCCAGGGGAAAATATATATAGAAAAAACTCCAGGCGGCCCATTCCATTCCTCTTTAGAAAGCATAAACAAGCGACAAAAGCAACGGCACAAACTACTCTTGTGTTTTAGCAAGACTGGAACAGAGTAGAGTAGAGCAGACCACGTTGTTTCTGCAATCTCCATTGACTTATGCATGGCCACTTATACATAAGGTATGTATTATTGCCTCCAAGCTGCTTTTTAAGTATGTACGTGATGTGATCTTAGAAGAGGAATATAAAAACCAAAAAGTACTATTTTACTCACTTAACTGCTCATAAAAATCGACTGTGAACAAACCTATTATGTACATAACTAGCAAAAACAACCGCCTACCTAAGGAATCACGGCAGTAAAAATAGCACATAATAATCATACTGCAACTGCTGCTAAAGACATGAAAATGACAAAAATATGTGTGTTTACTCGTAATTCCCATAAGCACTCGCACGTTCCATTACAGACAAAAAAATATATACATTAAATTGCTACCCAATCTAAAAAGTCTGAGGACGAAGCAGTTTGCTCCGCAGGGCTGTGCTGGAGCAATTTGCAACACATTTTCTGGAGAAGACGAAAACCCATTCGTGTGCATTGAGTCGCACAGTGAAAGAAAAGTCTTCCAATAATTTCAGCGTTGATGGTGAAATACATCCCAAAGGAGTGATATCCGCTGTGCTACACAACACTAACTGCATCTCTTTCTGTCTTTTCTATTTTTACACAAAAAATCTCAAAATCCGATTTCCCATCCTGGTTTTACAGTAGCTGGGCGGATGTATTCCATAAGTTAATCGTAATTCGTTACTGCCTCCAGATAAAATCTGATTATGATGATGTAATACTACCGCTACAAATCTTTGGACGCAGAGGTTTGACTGTCAGGAAGTAAAAAATTGTAAGCGGCTCAAAAAGAATCATCGGACTGAATTTGGGCTCACTCATCCATTCCATCTATCTATGAGTGAGTGTGAGCAAGTAGCTAAAGAGAAATGACGACGATGATGTTCCATAATGACCAGGAGCAAGCAAGTAACATTTACAAATTACGCACATGGTCATATAGTCATGTTGGTGATGGCCATCATCATCATCATCATCGTTCACCGCAAAGTAGCCTGCTCATGATTATATTGTAATCGTTTTGGTAAGTCGTCATCATCCACCTTCATTCTGCACTAGACTAAAGTATAAAATGATATGATAAGGTAGAAACACAGTATGCTCGCACAGTTTACACCTTTTTCCTGACCAGAAAAAATAAAAGACCACAAAAATTGTTATGATGATGCCTTTGGGAAATGAGTTGAAAAATGAAAAAAAAACTTCTCGAGTTAAGAAAAAGCAGTGGCACTACTGGTATGAGTATATTACATGCTTCCCGACAAACAAAAAATGGAACGGTTTTGCTCCTGGCTACAAACACGTATAGAGCTTCTTTCCACAAGAGTGCCGTATAAAAATAGGAGATGAATCTCGACTTGGACAAAATTGTGTGTGTGTGGAGAGAGAACTGTCCCACTGAAGAAAAAATGATCATCAGTTTTTAGAACAAAGGGAAGGAATCACGTTCACTCTCCGTTTCTCTAAAGGAAGGAAATAAAAATGGTTCAGTGAGCTTCAACAAGTACTTTCAGAGCTCTTGAGTATTTTCGCGGAACCATTCATATGCTTATAAAGCGAAAGGAAAGGCGAGAGGAAGGAAAAATCAGCTTTTATGAATGAATGGACACTAGACACAAAGGAAGGATGACCAACGGACCAAGACGCAGAGGTAAAAAATGGAAAATGCAATGAAATGAAACAGAAAAATATAGTGGGCAGCTTAGAGCACTCTTTATATAGCCAGTAGAATACACTGCAACTATACATTTTTACATATATCCTGCATTTTAATGTAAAACCGCAAAAAGAAAACAAAAAATGTGGGGTTTTTGCATGGTGCTACATGTCAGTCATTCATAAAGGGTAAACCACAGATTTTGAACGTGAATGATAATAAGCATGATGTCTGTATCAAGGAGCTGACTCTATATTATGCAGTATATATGTATACGATCGGTGAAATTTCAACTTCACATTTGCATTCTGCGGTTTGTCAGCCCAATAAAAAGCAAAGTAGAGTAAATGCTATATGCATAAACTTGTTCAAATTCAAACCAAGGTAGTAGACAAGGTTGAAAACGCGAATGCCCTTCCTTCTCCCAAGTTTGTCCATCCCGTTTAGCAGTTTTATACTCGGGCTTGAATTTGTGTTCCCAGAACAGCAGCCAACCATCATTATTTTGCGAACAAGGAAGAAGAAGCCAAAAAGATCATATATATTACCTGTAAAACAACAAAAACACAAAAATGTTTAGTCCAAAAATATACTTATTCGAACCATTTTCCTGTACATAATAAATGGCACAAGTTTTTATGCTAATGACGTGACCATGCTTCCTGTGTCTGCCTGTTATTTGTGTAGATACACACACATATTGGTGTATAGCCAGAAGGGGAAAAGATTTTTTGGAGTGGAATTTATTGGTTTGAATGATCAAAGTAGAGCAAAAGTATATATATATCGAGTTCCAGTCTTGTCTTTCCAGATAAGAGGCTGCCTGTTGTTGTTCCCTAATGCGTAAAGTTTGTTTTCTGGGCAATCATCATCACCATCACTGGTGATCGTTATGACTAGCACGTTATAAAACCCTTTTCCTATCTATTCTAAGTTTGTGATGATGATGATGATTGGAGCATTGAATCGAGAAAGAGAGCAGAAGCCAAAACCTCAAAAACCAAAATCCGCAAATATGTCAGCTCCAGGCGGCACTTATTACTTTTGTTAGAGCTGTTTTTCCCATCCACTTTGCTTCTTTCCTCTTGTTCACCAGTAAAGACTAGTCACACGGATTTTGATTTGATAACGAGCCAGACCAGAAGCGCAGACAAACACCAGAAGAGCTGAATTGTCTGTATAGCACCACGAAGCCTTATAAATGATATGAAAGAAGTAGCTAACTATGCAGAACGGGAAAAGATTTTCCGTCTGCTCACTTTTGTGCCGAATTGTCTCTAATAGATTTCGCACTAATCTGCAAAAATAAAGTAGGGGAGATGTAAGTACCATATTAGATTTTCCTCCTTTACTGTTTTATGATTAAAATCACACGACAGCTCCAATCCCTACTTTACGACACTTTCCCCCAGTCCACTTCCTTTCTCTGATCTGGTGAATCAAAATGGCAAAAACCGGGATTTGCAAGGAAGATGGATGAGAGTGAAAATAAATTTTGTTTTGGCAATCAACAGCGTGCGTGGAGAGTAGCATGGTATCCTGCTTAAAATTTCCCAAATAAATTCTCCTTTTCCGTTTCTATTGAGTTGTCGACTGATGAAAATTAATGTCCGTAAATAACATAAAGGCTGATATGCTTAATGTACAAGGAACGTACGTAGCCATTGACATGTGAGCAGCTTCAAAAGCAAGATTACAATATCTCCCGTTTCTACCTGTGTATTACATGCATACAGCTAAATCAAGCCAGAAAATGTGATAAAAATATATCTCTGCTTGACTATGTCGAATGAAGAATGAATGAGAGTTATTACAACTCACGTGGAAGAAGAAAACTAAAAGGTATTGAATTATTCTCAGCTACCCAACAAAACAATGACATGGCATACCATGCTATTCTTTGCGAATGGGAAGACCAGCCACTGCATAAAATATGAATCTTCATTTTCATTCTCTGATTTTTTATCATCCCTCTCTTTTATAAGCTACAAAGACAACGACGACTACTGCTGCTTGTATGTATTTACATGTCCTTTTCCTTTTGTTGAAATTGCGACAGTAATCCCCCTTGTTTGCAATTCAGGTGCAATCGACCATTTTTTTCTTTGAAACTAAACTAAAGCGGATGACAAAAAGGACAAACGAGTGAACGAAAATGAATGAGCTAAAAAAAGCAAGGCTTTTACAATGAATGGAGATGTATCGTAGGCACTTTGTGTTGTTTATTATATTCAACTAGGAGGCAAGGTGCTTGCCAAAAAAATGAATCCTATTTTTGCTCGTGTATTATTAACAAACTTAAGGCTAAGCTCATTTTGCATGAACGTATGGGGATTTTTTTTTTCATTCACTGTGAATGGGAATAGAATTAAGGTCGAATGTCATGTCGAATTGCGTGATTACAATGAATGTGTGCACCCTCCTGTCCACAAACAGTAAATCGTTTCAGACAAGACGGCTTTGCAAACACAAAAGGGCCAAAATGGTAGTCAACTTGTCAATCTGTCATTAATCGTACGTTGTTGTAAGACCAAACCAACTCTAAAGCTTTCACTTGCCTTCCCTCATGTATCATAATCAACTACGGGATATGGGACGATACAATAAAGGTATCAATGCAAAATCGATTTCAATTCCATTGTCAAACTCCACACCACCTTGAAATACGATAACATTAAACAAGTGCGTTCAGTCCAAGTCTTTGGTAAATTGACTCGGCTGATGTGGTTGTACACTTTTTTAATCCGTTTATAACGAGATCTGCGGCAATCTAATTTCATAAAGGATTTTAGCTTTTAATATGTTACTTAAAGTTCAGGTGGTTATAATTCCGATCCGATTAAAAAATATCCTTCTCTGACTCTGGCCGTGAGAGAATATGATGGATTAGTGCCATTAAGGATTTCGAAAAAAGAAATGCTGTTTCTAAAACAGCAGTCCTTGAACAAGACGACGAATATAATTATGTGTAAAGCTTTGCATGCGGTAGCTAATCGATTTCTTGGGATGGCTTCTGTTCACTCAACCATGTTGATGATAATGATCATCAAGATCAATTACGCTAAAGGGCGAAAGAAAAGTGATCGCTCCCAAAAAAAGAAGCCACATTTATGCTCATACCTATGACATCTTTTTAACGTGATTATCCCTTAATCCCATCATCTCTGGTATCTTAAATGAATTTCGATGAGGGCGCGAGGGAGAACTCTAGTCAAAGTCAACTCAAGCCAAAAACGTCTCTGCCCAGTCTCCTCTCATCCTTCTTCTTATCTTTGTAAAGTGTAATAAAACAGAATTGAAAACGGAATGAGTTCTTCTTGTTGTTGGAGACTTTACATATTTTTTCGTGTGCATATTATAATATGTTGGTAAAGGACTCCACCTAGAACACTCTCATTTATCATAAACTTAATTACCCTTCGGTGTTGTGGAACAGAGATTGAATTTTTTTTTAAAGCTCAATGTTCAACCTCATCTCATACTTCTTCTCGCTAGTCGTGAACAAAGTCACCCCGCCTACTCATCTCGTCGTCAACAAGTTTACCGGATGGGAATGTGTGTAATCCTATATCTTCAATTTTAAATGCACACAAATATTTTTATTTTAGTTTACAGCTTTGTACAAAATGAAATTGTAATACTCGCCCTTAAAAGATAACTTTTACACTTGGCCTTTTTATTAGCATATTGCTCATGTAAATGTGTATGTTATGCACATGAGTATATTACTATATACTACATGAGTACATAACTGCTAGCAGTGTAGTTGTAAATATGTAATGGTAAAA
Source organism: Orchesella cincta (assembly GCA_001718145.1). Classification (NCBI taxonomy): domain Eukaryota; kingdom Metazoa; phylum Arthropoda; class Collembola; order Entomobryomorpha; family Orchesellidae; genus Orchesella; species Orchesella cincta. Next base: position 15,412 of record LJIJ01002003.1, read on the forward strand.
AATGTGAAAATAAAATATTCATGGGATCATCTCAATCTCTGTGAATCATCTTAGGTGTATAACACACAAAGCATTTACTATTCATTACTCTCAAAGAGTGTCTATATAACTTGCTCATTTTTTATCACTTAGGTTCAGAGCAGAGCAGTCGTTTTTTTACAACTTCTCCAAATACCTAAAAGTGAAGATGAGTATAAAATGGGCCGGGTTACTTTTCCATATTTTCTCAGCCATTTGCTCAACATTTGAATACGGATTTGGAAATGTTAAGTTGTTTCTTTTTTAAGGAGTAGATCATCCAGAAGAAGATGGGAAGGAATGGAAACTGATAGCTATATAGATCTACAGTACAATAAGGGATTTTATTAGGAACGAAGAAAAAACGACGCAGCAAAAATGAAATAAACCGAAATTTAAGGAGGGTGAAAATGGCTTCATTTTAGCAAGAAAAAACGAAGAGAAACCTTTGGAATAGAGTATTGCAGAACCAAATACTCTTGTCGGCATTCCGCCATCTTCCTTTGAATCTTGCCCTTAAATCAACCCAACTATATTATTTGCATTAACCTACATTCTGCACGTTTCTCGAATTCTCAATTTGATAATGATTGCTTCGTTCCGTACAGCAATATTATACTCGTCATCATTCGTCGTTGGCCCATTATACTCCTAATTTTCTTGTTGGTATTGTGATCAATGATGACACATTCCTTCAGCTGCGTGTCCCCACCCGCAATCACAGGTAATCTTAGACGAAACGAAGACGGAAAACCAACAATGGGCAAAATGTTTACTTTAACGAAAAGGGATTCGTGATACAAAAACATTTATTTTCAAAACTCAAAAATAGGAACGAAGCTCGCGGTCGTCTGTCGGAACAAGGAATTTTTTATACTTATATATTGTCCATTGTCTCACCTCATCTTTTTCTGTGTTTGCATGCAAGCAACCAATTTTTTACAAGTTCCATCAACAATCATAATAACCAATTTTGAGTTTGTTTTGGTACGGGCGTACGTATAAAATGCGTAAATAATGTGATATTCTCACATTCTATTATATATACTAACTGATGCACTTATTGCATTCGTTTCGTTTGCATTGTTGAACTGAGCTTGTCCAAAAATACAAGAAAAAAATATATTCCTCAATAATACCTACATTCTAATAATAATATAAGTGTTTTTATAGGTCTGCCTGCATACGCCGTGTGTGGTAAGAGCATTCGGCACACTGCTGCTGCTACACTGCAACAATTTTTTTCTTCCTAATTTCCTTTTGATATAGAAGAGTCAATCTTCTGCAGTGCAATGTTATCATAGACATGCACACACTAGCTTTCATCTAAAAAGCCAATCAAATCAACGTTTTTACAGCTGAGAAAACGGCCCAATATTTTACCCCTAAAGAAGAATACCCACACGAGTGAGAGAGAGGACAGGGGAAACACAAAAGACCATTAACTTCAATCTCATTTTTTCTTTGCCCATCATCGTCATCATCATCATCATCTGTTAAATTTACAGACAAAGTTATTGCGATCAGCCAGAAAGAATAAGCGCTGCCCGTCTCCTGATTTTGATGAACGGTACCAATAATTTAGACCTGCTGACGATGAACTTCTTATAAACCATGCTATATTGAATCTGCTGAAGAAAAGTTGGAACTAAATTGGTCAGTGCATTCATTTCATTCTATATTTTGGTCATCCACCAATCTTCATCTGCTTGTTTTTTCCCATTTGAAACAGTGCATCGTCATCCTCCTTCTCATCATCATGATGAGCATCACATCGCCACAACATAACATGATCAGTTCTCATTTTGTTGATGGCAAAATAAAAGGTTGATAATGATGATCAACCTGATTCATTCGATTCTTCAAGTGCTACCTTGCATGTACCCTCAAGTTTTATTACATTTAAACCGTTTTTTTTGCACAAAAAATAATATATAGCTTTTCACATATGCCGTTTGAGTTGATGCGGATGATGAAATGGATCCTATATTTTTTTTTGTATGAGAGATGAGACGAGAAGTATCAATTAATTTCAAAAGCTGCACACAATGATACACTGAGGCTATAGAAGTATTCATCCTTCTGTTGAAATGAAAATTATAATGTCTTGGTTTTGTTGGTAGCCAAAAGGAAGGGAAAAAAGAAACGCCAGAGGAGAGTAGTAGGAAACTGCGAAAGAGACTCCATTAAAGTAAATGAGAAATGGCAAGTAAGAAAAAAGAAGGCTATTTAATCTTCCTCCAAGAAGAAATAAGGCTCATCAATAATAAGTCGACTTTGCTTGGATACATAGTAGTGCAGGAATGGTGCTAGTTTCTAAAATGAAGAGAGCAATGTTATGGATGGATAATATTATAGATGTAGATAGTGGTGGATGGTGTGTATGTTTCAGCTCTCAGTGCGCTGTACCGTTTTTACTTGAGACATTTAGACTGCTGTTTGTGTGCCTGTGCCACAGGGAATATTTATCTCTTTTCTTCGGTAGTGTGCTTCCTTTTCTCGTGCTTGATAGTGATATTCTTCAGCCAAGTTACATTCATTTTTCTACTTTCTGAGGTAGTAGTAGTAGCACACCAGAAGAAGAGGAGGACAGAGCAGAGTTAACTAACTAAAAAAGTTTTTTTTCTTGTGCTGCTTTTGGCTGTATATTATATTTGCCATTGACGATGATTACCCTTGCTTGTTAAATATTATGTGTGTACATCATCATCATCATCATCGAGATATCATCAGCTTATTTTTCGCTAGCCCATCGCATACATATTCATAATAGTAGTGGTTGGCTTTGGCTGAGGCTTGCCTTTCTTGGTTTATTCTGTCTTCCTCCTAAACAACTTACTTATTCTCTCCTTTTTTGTCCTTTTACGTCTTCACTAAAGTATCCGCTTTGTGTATGTACTCAGGCAATAATGAATGGACTTTTGCAAGAAAAAAGTTTTACCAAGTATTTCGCTGGTGCAACTACTTCCATGGGAGATATACATACAGTGAGTATGTTTTTAGACTCTGCTTACTTTCCTTGTATAAATATGTGAGGAAGCCAAGAAGCGGCATGGTTTTGGTGATGATGATGACAAAGCGCTTTTCCCTTGGCTTGATTGCATTGCATACGTTAAGTTCTCTCTCTCTCCCACTTTGGCCAACTTCTGCAGATATACAGAGAATAGCAGCTAAATAGGTACAGTGGAACGGAACCAAGCACGTTTTTCACATAGGTACATGTGCATTAAGATATTTCTTGGGTATGAGTAATGGGCTAGTGTATGCAGACAGAACAGGAAGGAGAAAATGCATTGTGCACACATGTGCTTCCTTCCTTTACCAGAATGGGGAGTATAATATTAATGTATGAAAACTAAAAACATACATTAGATATGATGATATTATGAAGTAGAGAAGTTTATGGAATTGATGTATGGTCAGCAAAGTAATTTAAGTGAGTTTGCTGTGAACTACTGAAGAAATAAAATATATGATGAGAGTTTTTTCTGGAGTGGGAAAAACTATATTTGGTGGAGAGGTCAAAGAAAGGAGTAATAAACTATGGCTAATTTATTTGCGAGGTCATTTCATTTCGCCAACTTTGAACATGAACTGCTTCATGCAATAAAAAAAAGTACTTCGGGAACAGGCTACTTAACCTAAAATGAAATATTTGTCCGAATAACTAAAAACCATTGAATTTTTAATGACATCACATCCTCCCTAACACGATCGATTCAAGAAGACTCTTCCTCCCAAAATCCCTCCAAATCCCAGATTAGGTTGCTCGCCAACTAACTATGAACAAGCGTTTCCCTTGTACACTGCTGCAGTAATGGAATTAATAATACTTGGCATTTCCCTTATTAAATATACAAATTAGCTTGGCTTTGCTCTTTTAGTTTGGATGATGATGATGAAGTGGTCCATGTAAAAAGCATATCACCTGGAATAATCTACACGTGTAGCGAGCTATATGACAATGTATAGTTGGTGTGGATGAAACTCAAAGCTCTCACTGATGTTTTTGCCCCTCGCAAAAAGAGTAAATGCGGTGCGGATGGAAGAAGAGGAGGATGGTTACTCTTCATTAATATCTTCGTTTTTTCCGTCAGTGGAAAAGAGCCGCTAAGAAATAAATGAGCACTACCGCCACTCAACTACCCAAAGAGGTGGAGAAGGAAGATTAGATGAAAATGATGATGTTGTTACGGTGCACAGACGAAAACTCTCCCTGAAGTTAAGTATACAAGATAAAAACACTCATTTTTGGAGTAACTTAAGCTAAAAGGGAGGAGGAACGTCGGATTCGTGTAGGTAGTGGTATTAAGTTTATCCGGAACATCAAAATAATCATCCTCATCCTAACAAAAGCAGCAGCATCACAAAAATCATCATCATCATCATCATTTTTTGCCATTTTCCCCAGTTTGGAGTACGGATATTATAACTCTTTGCACAATAAAGGGAACTTGACACATTGCAGCAACAGTTTCACCATAATATTAGGCATATAACTTTGCGTTCTCTTAAGTAATAGTATTCCCAGGACAGGGCAACTTAAGCAAGCACAACTTCCATCCCCATTTCAACCTAGCTTATACACTTGACTTGTTGACTTTCAAAGGGGAGAACAGAAGAAAAAAGTGGTGATTATATTTTTTATCCTTTATACTCATCCTTCCCCTCACTTACTAACTTACTGAGTTTAAACATATATATATTGTTGCAATTTTTATCAAAAGGGAAAGAGACAAAAAATACTAAAGACCTGTTCTCATCTCTCTGCCCCGCTGTACATGCATCATCAGTTGGCTAATGTAAACTTCTTAAAGACAATAACACGCAGGAGTTGAAGTTGAAGCTTGGCCAGGTAAAAAGTAAATGCAGCAGGAGCACACCGGTGTGCAGTGCCAATGAACTCATTATGTTATATATCTCTTGAAGAAGCTGTCTTCTTCTTCTCCCAGTCCTGCTCTTCGTCATCATCACCACCATGTGTGTATACACAAAGTGTATATAGTTGTTCTCTTTCACCTTCTGGCTTCGGATTTCATACCTGATGTTACCCTTTCCTTTCCACAAACCATGACAGTTTTTGTCTCAAGTTTACACTCACACGCAACCCCATGCAACATAAAAGTCTTCTGGATCAGAGCATCATTGCACTTTTTTTTAATGCTTTGCGTAAAAACTGAAGCTAATAGCCACCACATCACATCATTGTCATGTCAGAAGATGGCAGGAAAAAAACGGAGGTGATTACACGTGAACTTCAAGTTTTTTATGGTGACGGGGATACGTTGTATACAGAATCGCTTGTTTCATGTTTACATATTTATGCTTCCGTCCGGTAAGCTTCTTTTAAATGATCAACAGTGAGACTTCTGGTGTACAATATTTGCTCAACGAGCTAATTACTTTACCACCTACCAGAGCAACTTATTTGAACATCCGACCAAAGTCTGGAAATTTCTGCATTGTTTTTTCAAACTACCTAATAATCCATTGACATAACTGTATTGTGTAGAGTGGCTTTCTTGCTTGAGTTTCAATGCATTGCTTTATGATGATGATGATGATATTATGCAAAAAAGTACTTTTTCGTGTCGTTCCAATAATGAGCACATTAGTATTCATCTCCACTGCAGCGTAACTTTTTTAAATAATCTTTTTTCTCTTGAATAAAGGAGAAGAAACTAGTTAAAATTCAATAATAATGTGCATATTGGGATTTGAGAGCTAATATCATATAGAGTAGTGTTTGGTGCTTTTTGTGTAAATTCTCATTGCATATCCCCCCTTTTCTCATCTTTCTCACGACCACCACGAACTCATGTGAAGTTAGTTAAAGGAAATGGAAAAAATCATTGGGATTCATTTTTGCGACCAGAATTGAGCTTTATGCTATACTTGAGAGAATCAAATAATTGGAAAATATATGAGTCCCAAAAGGTGAAATAATGATGGTAATTATTTAGTTTTTTTTCCTTCTCTCAGTGAAATACTACAAGAGCGTGGGACACAAGTGCAATCTTTGTCGCTTTCAAAACTTCCCTTTTTTCTTCTTATTACAAGAAATGACGATGATGATGATGATTATGAATGTGAACGTGTAGAGATCATCATCATTGAAGAAGAACAAAAAAAATCCAAGTATTTTCACTTTCAGATTTTTCTTCTTTAATCATTCATTATATTATGCATTTCTTGGCAGAAGATGACTAATTTAATGGGCCAATGATGCATTTCTTTGCAAAAAGACCATCACACTGCATCACATCCCATCAATTCACATTGCTAAAAGTCATTTTCCATTCAAAAGACGTTGAGAAATGGAAAGCGAAAGGGAAGTTATCTTCCGTGCTATAGATTCCCATTGAAAGCGAAACAAAAAGTCATCTTTGTGTGCAAACTTAATGATGATGGTTATGTTATGGCCAAGCCAAGTCAGTCCACATTCTGAATGCTCACATAAAAGACTGCCTTCCGAACTGAAAGTTATAGCGTTTGTCTATGCCACATCTAGTAGAGTCTTCGATATTGTAATTTTTTATTGAATTGAGATTTTAAATTGATACCAATTATTAAGGAGGGGCGGTGAATGACTAAAGCTTGCAAAGCTCTGTATCAAAGGGAGCGAGACGTGCAATAGCAAATATGCAAATATATAACGATGCATGCATAATAAAAATACATAATCATAATGATGGTAATAATCATAATGATCTGATCTGACACGCAGTGCATATAGCTATTGATATTGGTAAAGGAGAGATATCATTTATTCAGATTCCTTATGATCGAGATCAACTGCATTTTTGAATGCAGATTTTTTTTGTTAGATCGGGCATCTCATTGAGAGCAAACCAGAAGAGAATCAGAAAGCAAATAAGATTGCCTTTTGTGTACAATTTTTTTATTTGGCTATTGCCATATTCTATTATGTAGGCATCTGTATGTACTAGGAAACTGAAGGGACCAATTGTCAGTGTGAAATCAAGCGTACAAAAAGAGAAAAAGTGAAACTGTCTTGGCTATTTTTCTATGGCATATGGCCTAGCCTAAAATATCATATTTAGAGATTGAAAAGAGATGAATAACATAACATGATCTGCATAAAATGCTTATAATTTTTACGTATCATAAAATTAGATCAAGACCAGAACCAGACCATCATCATCATGATACCTAATCTTGACTCGAAATCAAAGACTTTCTTTTTTATAATGGTCGTTTTTGTAACTGTTGATTAAAATCAACATCAATCCTGTGTTTGAGCACGGTATTTAGTTAACAATTACCATTTTAGTTGAGAGAAACAAGGTCAGAATTAGAGAGAGAGATAAGGGAAAAAACGGGATATTATATTTTCTTGGCAAAATGTGACATACATGACATGACAATGCGATGCTGACAGATATTTTTTTTAAGGAATACCAAATTCTTTTGCCATTGCCATTGCCCAGAGCCATCATGAGTGAATTTTGAATACAACCATTTTGGTATGCCCATTCATGCGTCATTTACTTTTCTTCTCGTCGTCCCTCGGCATGACTCCATTTTGTCAGGTTACGCATTTCATTAATTGTGACAACGGGAGAGAGATACCGATCGAATTCGCATTTTCGCAAAAAAAAACCAAGAGTGGTAACTTGAGAAATACGTACCTACCCACCACTTGAAAGAAAATCATTTAGAGAGCTCTGCTTACATACTTATGAATTAGATTGTTAAAGAAATCTCAAATAAATTGTGTCCGAGTAAAGACATTTTGGCTAGTCATCCTCTTAATTTTTCACAAAATCCACAACCTAAAACTGTCGTTTGTCACCGCAGCAGCAGTGGCTATGAGTTTGATGATGGCAGTGCTTTTCACTCTTTTTTTCGTCGTGACACATTTTAAATGAGAAGCACATAGTAATACCAATACCTCAGTCAAATCAGCTAGAAAAGCAAAAAAAAAGTATTAAGCTCCTGTTGATTCCTTTATGAGTTACCGGTAAAAAAAGTGAAAATTGTGGATATTTCGTTCAGTAAGACACCAATGAATGTGCTAGCTTAATATTTTTATGAGAAAACGATTTTTGTGACAAGTTTCTTTAAAGTAAAACCCTTTGAAATGTGTCAACTTTAATTAAGCTCACTTCTACTAACTCTACTCTATTATGGACAAAAAAGACATATGCGTGTGTGGATGTACCTAAAACGCTTTCCCATTTTTGCATCACAAATAACTCAGCAGGACAGGACTTTTGCTTTTTTTCGCCTAAATTTCTCACTTCTCCCAAAACATTATTAATTGCAATTAGCTCGACAAATTTTCGTGGTGGTGTAACTTCATTTGAATACCGCTATTAAGAAATGGACACATAGGTGGTAATAATACACCCGGTGGTGTGTGTGGTGCGGTGTAAGTGTGACGTTGATGATAATGGCACGGCTTGTCGTACCATATCATCCACATCCCTACTTAATTTTTAACAAGAAAGTCCCCATTTTTTCTCTCCCTTTTGTCGGTTGTCTCCTCCACTATGCTGATTAGTTAAATGACTGGCAATGAGCCAGTGTAATGATACATTATTTGAAACAGTTTTTCCTTCTTTCTTTGCATCACTTTCCATGAATATGCAGGATATATGAAATATATATGCAGGCCTAAATGTATTATAAAAAAGAACCATTCATTTCGATTTTTTCTTATGACAGGAACAACGTGCTGTGCCGTGACCAATATGCAACAACAAGAAAAAGTTGACATTTTTCATTAGAAACTTAGTAGTACTTCCATCGTCATTTGCATTTTCCCTCCCCCCAACTCTTTTATACTGTCATCCTGATTATAATGATGAGGATGACGATGATCAGACTGCACGGATTATGATGATGTGCGCACGTTGTTGTGTCATCTCGATTCGTGTCCGATATTTCACCGAGATGTTGATGTTGTGTGGGTTAGTAAAATAAAGTAAAAGTGTGTGTGTTTTTCTTTTAAAATGCAGAAACTCGTGACCAAGACACGAGATCGGAGGGCCAAACGTTGAGAATCTGAGTCAAAAGAGAAAAAAGCAGGTGAATATGTTAATACCCTGGAGCATTTTGTGTGCATTTCATTGAACCACCAAGCAGGTTTTTCATTACAGCAACGATTTATAAAAATACTGTTAAAATGTTTATGAAGAACATCAACATCACCATTATTACCATCCCACACATTAACTGACTTTTGGTCTCTTTCATTTTGACGGTGATGGTGATGCTGAATGAGCTCTTGATATTTTAGGCCCTTTTTTATTGGAAGAAAACTGGGCCAAAAATTTTAAAGCTGCACACAATTTTAACGTATCATCAATTACCAGATTAAAAACAGCTACACAGCTCTTTTTGGCTCATACCAGTACTTTGCTGTAATGAAAAGTGATAAAAGAGCTCGGGCTCTCTTTTCTCTCATCTCCTTACATTATTACTTGCATCTCGCTTACTTGCCATAAAGTATATATGTGCCTAATCCTCCTCATCTTATGCTAGTCTCTAAATTGCACATTTTGTGGCGCAGCAAGAAGAGAGTGTCTTTTTCTGTTTAATTCACTGAGCCATTAAGTACCTGCTTGACACTTTTTTACAACTTGTTAATTTACTCTCATGCACTGCCTGCTGCAGCGTGCATTTTGCACGGCTTCTCACTCAACGGAATAAAAGCTGAGTGAGCTATCGCTATATACATTTTCCTCACCAGTGTTCCATATGTGATGAGATGAGGGTGTAGTACAGTTTTTTACTCACTTTTTGAAACCACCATTGAGTCGACTAACGACTCTAAGAGGCATTCATGCCTAGTTCCCCACTGGCTTACATTACCTTTTTAACACGTTGCGACAATGATGATGATCATGATGACTTTCCGAGTTGGTACTACTCAAAACTCGAGTAGATATCAAATTCCGGCGAGTTTTTGTCTCCTTATAAGATAGATACATCTATGTGCACACCTGATACGCACAAAGTTTGAAGCGTTTTGTACCTGTCGAAAATAAGCCACATTTGTGACTCTCGCAGAGACACTATCATCAAGATCATGAGGCTCTGATTAAGAGAGAAAAAGAAGATGTAAATGAAACGTGATCTTGTTCAACTCGAGTTGATTGTTCCTTTTTTTCTCCTTCTGCTGCTCTTTTGTCAAAAGAAGATGAGAAGAGCGAGAGACTCCCAAAAGTATCATATTATCTTGGAGCTGCATCATCACATCACATCGCGTTCATCCTACAGATATGTATGCATAGATAATATAATTAAGGAGAATGGAGGAAATTGTCACATAATTTAGATCCTTTCAAGCCCCTCTTTTATAAAAGATAAGAAGGAGTAGAAGTAGTTGGTAAAGATGACAAAAAATTTATCCATGGATGGCTATATAGCTTTATGCTTAAAGAATACTAACAACTAACTTCCAGTTTGCTCGCTTGGTAAAAGCAGTTCTGTCGGTTTTATGATGTCTTTATGACAAGACTCCTGTAACGCGAATGAGGAGCAGCATCAGAGAGGATGGACACAGAGTAGCCCTATCTCCGCGGAGTTTTGTTTCTTAGGTGGTAATTCAATCTTAAAGATCCTGATTTGTGGTTAGGGAGTAAATATATTACCACACTTGCTGCTGTCAATGCTGCTGATTAACTTTGAGCACGTTATGTGCATACATCTCATCTAATAATCTGGCAGAATACATTGTAATCCTTGAGAGTGTGGTAATGAATGAGGTGGAAAATCAAGATCTACTTTTGAGGTGCATTGTTTATGATTACTCCTTTACATTCCTGCCTTAATCTCTTTAACTCTGATTGTGGCTGGGCTACGGAGAAAACTTGTTAATTAACATGTTTCTTCAATGAACATTGCATCCACATCACGTCCAGTTTGAAGGGAACAAGTCTGAGCAGGCCCGATTTTGAACTTTGATAAAAATAAATGACAAGTTGTGCCACTCTCACTCTCCCATTTGAACGGAGCCATTGATTTATTGCTCTATCCCAAAGTAAAGTACATTTACCCATGTTTACTTCCAGCCGGTTGAAAACCCCATTTTCACCCTGTTTTCAATATCATAAATAAATATTAGCCGGGGCTCTCTGTGTGTTTTCTTGGAAAAATTTACATGGATATATTTTTTTTGCAGTTATGGAACACCATGAAGGAATGCTAATCCCCTTGTTACATTTTCAAACGGAGCAAAAACTGAAGACGAAAGCCACGTTTTTTATTATCAGGTCAAGAAATGCATAAAATATTCATCGATTCCCTTGTTTCTTTCTCTATCTCTATCGGCCCTCTTCTTGTCTTTCTGTCATGTTCCCATCAACATCAAGAAGAAAAACGAACATAATTCGTGTACAAGAGAAAACCGTCTTTATTGATGTAAAAAGGCTGGGCCAACATGTGGTCTTATTTTACGTACTATACTGACGATGAGAGTATTAGCTTGTTAGGCATGTACATAATGTATTTGCCACCTGTCAACCCATCTCATTTGCAATTCCTTTCCTCTTTCCCTTACTACTACCACAACACAACCTCTAAGACAAGACGCAGAGAGAGATAATATAAAAAGGAACATCACATCGCAAACAGACGATATACCTGCTTCTTCCCTACTACTTACCCTCCCCCAATAGGCAATCCGCCCCTTGCAAAAAACTAGGTAAAACTTACATTTTTATTATTCGCACACTTTCAACCAAAACCAGGTAGGTACATAATATGTATAAATTTGACAGAATTCCATATTTTCTTAGCCCTTTGAAAATGGCGTAGAAAAACACACAGAGGGAAACGGTTCGTGCGTGTAATATTATATTTCTGGGCTAGCATATCATCAATATTTCCATGATATGATGTGATGTGGTACATCCAAATATGAAGGTGAAAGAAGAGATGGCAATTTGTTTTCAGTCATTTTTCTCAACAGTCTAGACATATGGACAGATGAGAAAATAGGTACATCCACACGTGGTTTACTCAATTTTTATGAAAACCACTTTTGATTTGCATTGCCACCCAAATTTTGATACATTGTACGCGATAGAGTGTAGAGATAGAATTATCAGCCAAAATGATTTTCGAGGAAGTCTACAATATTATTACATTATAGTTTCTGAGCTCACCATGATGAGGTAAAATGTAGGGAAACCGTATCATAATCATAATCATTTAGGGTGTCACTCTGCGACAATTTCTATTCACCTGGTCTTATTGTTACCCACTCCACACACTTGTTTGTTTGTCGACGAGCGTTTTGCAACAGGCTGTCAACCAATATGAAAAGGTACATAGGAGTGTGAGGACAAGGAGTATAATTATCTTGTCATATGATTATGTATTTGCTTTTCCTATTATTCCTCTTCTTCATTGTGCTTTCCTATTCAGTATATACTGAAGTAAGCAGACTTGCTATGTATATATGTACATGCACCACTTTCCTAAAATACTGTCAAAAACAGGTGGAAAAAACTCATATTTTTAAAGAAAGAAGCGAGTGAGCATCTTAAAATGCAATTTTGCATGGGGCTTGTCGTCGGTCCTGTCAGTCCAGTTTTAAGACTGAGAACAATAACGTACGCATGCATTATTTTTGTGCGAGTCGTTTGTTTGGTGTTCCTTTTTTAACAAACATTTTCATCACTGAACACAATTCAACAATGGAGGAAATGCAAACATAAAACTTGACATTTTGATTGTCGTTCACCTCCTTTCAAATTGAAACTTGGGACGTATTTGTAAACTCTTTTTTTCAATTTTAAAGATGTGCCCATAACCAATACTGTTTGTATATACTCTGGTTTTAAACCTGTTTTTGTCCCTTTCACAATCACACAATCAGTTTTATTACGTTATGTGATTGTGTTATTATTTATGTATGTGTTTTTTTTCAGAGAAAAGCCTGTTACATGCATGTAGATTGAAATGTAGTTTGTTCAATTTTGCACTTGCCCTTCTTCTTTGGCTGCTTTTCAATTCAAATAGACATAAAAATAAATTTTAATAGAAAAAATTGGATCAGTCAAATGAATATAAAGATGAGAGTATATGAGAACATGGATGATTTTGTTATACATAATTTCATGTCTCTCCAACTTGACTTGTCACTTGCACAGAAGCTTATAAGCCTCAGCACAAAGTGCAACAATGTACAAAAAAAACCAAGTCAAGTCGATTTCGACTATGGCAGATGCCAACAAGAAACAAGATGAGTGTTCTGAATTCAGGTCAAGATTTTCATAAAAATTTCATTGATCATCAAAAGTAACACTTTTGTAGTTGTGCATAAATGCATGCATTACAGAAAGATACCATTTTTGTAGTGAGATATGAACAAGGGCCAAAAACTGAAAAAAGATGATAAGGATGACGAAGACGACGACGATGATGATGAGAGCGTACTGATAAGAGGGAGACAGGAATAAATATTAAAATACAAAATTCCATTCTTCTCAAAGTTTCGTTTGACTCATCTTCTCATGTATATTTCAATACTTGAGATGAGAAGCAGCAAAGCAACAACACTGAACAATCTTATCTTCTTTACTCTGACCTGCCTTCTTGTCTCCCTCCTTCTAACAAGTTTCTTTTGCATTCGCTTAGGCATAGGGCTACATCAAGAAAAAAGTTGACGTCACGTTTTCTCTCTACTTCATCATCTTCATCATCATCATCATCTCCGCAAATTTTACACCAGCTCACTGCAACAGCATTTTGGTAAACCTAGCACACTAAAGTTGTTTCTTTAATACATTGCTGTAAGTGATGATGTGCCCAATTTTCATGGTGTATGCATGCGTCCACTAATTACGTCTCGTATGTATAAGGCTTTATGACCAGTCACCAGTAATGATCGTCTCAACATTTCACTATAATAATGATCCATGAGTGTATTTTTGTTTGCATTTTGCAAAAAGAAAAAATCACTTTGCATGTAGTAATGAGCATAATATGCAAAGTAAACTGCAGTTTCTGACCATTAGCCATGCTCTCAAATGGCAAGTTAGAGACCTCGTCACTACGTTTCATTCAGCTTTACTTAAACGTTTCCACTTTGGCTAAATATGGGAGATCAAGTTCATTGCTACTTCTTCAAGTTCTTCTTGTTGACGTTCTCTTTACCTTCTAACGAATGTATAATGTGAGTGAGTACGTTGAAGGGATGAGTGAAAAGGGAGTGGAGAGACAGTTGGATTGGAAATTGCAGAGAGAGATGCATGCATTGAACTATAATGCGCAGCTCAGCAAGAAGAGGAACAAGAGATCTGCATAAAATTACAGTATATTACAAGATATGTGCTGCACTCATCAGCATTCACAATTGCAAATGCACTTTTCTCTTCAGTTTTTATGACTTTATAGCTTGAGGCAATCTTAATGCAATAAGATCATCTGATCGAGTCCCATTTTTATGTTGTACAATGGTTTTCGTTTTGATTGTGCAAAAAAATCATTGCATTGCAACCGATAAGCGTGCTATGTCATATACGTGTGGTGCTTCGAAAATTTCAATTTTTTATTGGGGTTAAGAAAGAGTACTAGCAATCGCGAAAAGCAAATTCTCACGATGCATACAATGTATGACGCAAAAGTCAGTGGAAATTGTAACCGAGAAAAAAAATCCGCTCTTACATTTTCCTCTGACCGCATAACATATAAAATGGGCGAGGAGGAGGAAGAAGAAAAAACCACTGCAATTTCAATTGAGAGAAACAAAAGATAAGGCGTCACATTTATGCGGCTTTTATCTTTTGTCTTCTCTCAATTGAATATTGCAGTGGTTTTTCTTCTTCTCCTCTCGCCCATTTTTATATGTTATGCGGTCAGAGGAAAATGTAAGAGCGGATTTTTTTTCTCGGTTACAATTTCCACTGACTTTTGCGTCATACATTGTATGCATCGTGAGAATTTGCTTTTCGCGATGCTAGTACTCTTCTTAACCCCAATAAAAAATTGAAATTTTCGAAGCACCACACGTATATGACATAGCACGCTTATCGGTTGCAATGCAATGATTTTTTTGCACAAATCAAAACGAAAACCATTGTACAAACATAAAAATGGGACTCGATCAGATGATCTTATTGCATTAAGATTGCCTCAAGCTATAAAGTCATAAAAACTGAAGAGAAAAAGTGCATTTAGCAATTGTGAATGCTGATGAGTGCAGCACATATCTTGTAATATACTGTAATTTTATGCAGATCTCTTGTTCCTCTTCTTGCTGAGCTGCGCATTATAGTTCAATGCATGCATCTCTCTTCTGCAATTTCCAATCCAACTGTCTCTCCACTCCCTTTTTCACTCATCCCTTCAAACGTACTCACTCACATTATACATTCGTTAGAAGGTAAGAGAAACGTCAACAAGAAGAACTTGAAGAAGTAGCAATGAACTTGATCTCCCATATTTAGCCAAAGTGGAAACGTTTAAGTAAAGCTGAATGAAACGTAGTGACGAGGTCTCTAACTTGCCATTTGAGAGCATGGCTAATGGTCAGAAACTGCAGTTTACTTTGCATATTATGCTCATACTACATGCAAAGTGATTTTTTCTTTTTGCAAAATGCAAACAAAAATACACTCATTGGATCATTATTATAGTGAAAATGTTGAGACGATCATTACTGGTGACTGGTCATAAAGCCTTATACATACGAACGTAATTAGTGGACGATGCATACACCATGAAAAATTGGGCACATCATCACTACAGCCAATGTATTAAAGAAACAACTTTAGGTGCTATGTTTACCAAAATGCTGTTGCAGTGAGCTGGCTGGTAAAAATTTGCGGAGATGATGATGATGATGAAGATGATGAAGTAGAGAGAAAACGTGACGTCAACTTTTTCTGATGTAGCCCTTCGACGAATGCAAAAGAAACTTGTTAGAAGGAGAGGAGACAAGAAGGCAGGGTCAGAGTAAAGAAGATAAGATTGTTCAGTGTTGTTGCTTGCCTGGCTTCTCATCTCAAGTATTGAAATATACATGAGAAGATGAGTCAAACGAAACTTTGAGAAGAATGGAATTTTGTATTTTAATAGTTATTCCTGTCTCCCTCTTCCCTCAGTACGCTCTCATCATCATCGCTCGTCGTCTTCGTCATCCTTATCATCTTTTTTCAGTTTTTGGCCCTTGTTCATATCTCACTACAAAAATGGTATCTTTCTGTAATGCATGCATTTCATGCACAACTACAAAAGTGTTACTTTTGATGATCAATGAATTTTTATGAAAATTTGACCTGAATTCAGAAACACTCATCTTGTTTCTTGTTGGCATCTGCCATAGTCGAATCGACTTTGACTGGTTTTTTTTGTACATTGTTGCCACTTTGTGCTGGACGGCTTATAAGCTTCTGTGCAAGTGACAAGTCAAGTTGGAGAGACATGAAATTATTATAACAAAATCATCCATGTTCTCACTATACTCTCATCTTTATATTTCATCTTGAACTGATCCAATTTTTTCTATTAAAATTATTTTTATGTCTATTTGAATTGAAAAGCAGCCAAAGAAGAAGGGCAAGCTGCAAAATTGAACAAACTACATTTTCAATCTACATGCATGTAACAGGCTTTTCTCCTGAAATAAAAACACATACATAAATAATAACACAATCACATAACGTAATAAAACTGATTGTTGATTGTGAAAGGCGACAAAAAACAGGTGTTAAAACCAGAGTATATACCAAACAGTATTGGTTCATGGGCCACATCTTAAAATTGAAAAAAGAGAGAGTTTACAAATACGTCCCAAGTTTCAATTTGAAAGGAGCCCGTGTGGAACGACAATCAAAATGTCAAGTTTTTATGTTTGCGATTTCCTTCCATTGTTGAATTGTGTTCCACGCTGTGAATGAAAATGTTTGCTAAAAAAGGAACACCAAACAAATGACTCGCCACAAAAATAATGCATGCGTACGTTATTGTTCTCAGCTCTTAAACTGACTGACAGGACCGACGACAAGCCCCATGCAAAATTGCATTTTAAGATGCTCACTCGCTTCTTTCTTAAAAATATGAGTTTTTTCCACCTGTTTTTGACAGTATTTTAGGGAAGTGGCTGCATGTACATATATACATAGCAAGTCTGCTTACTTCAGTACATATACTGAATAGGAAGCACAAATGAAGGAGAGGAATAATAGAAAAGCAAATAACATCAATCATATGACAAGATTAATTATACCCTCCTTGTCCTCACACTCCTATGTCCTTTCATATTGGTTGACAAGCCTCGC
>LJIJ01002004.1:0-32681 GCA_001718145.1 Orchesella cincta
ACTCCACTGGTTTTTGAGAACTTTGCGTTTGTGCAAACAACAAATATCCTGATGGCGGAGTAGTTATGAGTTATCTAGATTTATTGTTGAGATAAGATTTAATGAAGGGATGGAAATTTTGTTGACGATTGAAAAACAACGGAAAGAATTGAAATGTGATAAAGTTACTGAATAAAACTTTAATTAGCTTCTTATTTGGGTAAATGTCTTGTTTACAGCGATATATTTGTTTAGAAATGGCGTAGTTAACGATATGGAGATATTTTCTAATGATAGGAAAAACAAACCAGTCATTAAATACGCTTAAACCAGCTATAAAAAATGCGAAAATAGTAGTTTTTCATCTGAAGTCTTATTTTATGTGGATTTGCACAAAACCAACGACTGATCAGATGGGTATTTACTTCGTTTCCTAAAATAAAAAAATGACATCATTAAACAGAAGCTAGCTCAATTTCACAAATGTTGAGAATTTATGGTGTCGTAAAACTAGCATCACACTCGGGAATAATGGACATTTACCTACTTTTTTGACGTAAACTACACGTTGGTTTAAGTTCCACCATTTCAGGAAGTAAAATCCAACGGCGTATGTACAATAAAATGCATGTCATGACGTCGGTAATTTGACAAAGAGTTCAGGTGGAAGTCATCGTAAAAACAGTATTTTAAAAACGCAAAATATAATTAGACCAGAATTACAACAATGATATGCACCGGATTTTTGCATCAGAATCATATAGCAAATGTGAAGTAAAATTAATCATAAAAGAGTCCTACTTTTACTAAGGCATACATTCCTCTTGCATACACGTTAAAACTTTCTCCGGTCCGTCTTCCTTTCCGTTCCTTAATATTCAATCCAGTGCATTTCTCAACGAGGCTCTTCCAACTGTGTCCGACCTACTGAACAAAACAAAAAACGTTAGTTCCAGTGAAAACAAACAACGATTAGATATACATACAGTTTTGGTTACTCCTTGATTTATTTAAAAAGTGGGCAGTGACGCTCCCACCCAGAAAAATACACCCACCTAGTTCACTATCAAAGAGATAATTCATATTGATAATTCCCCCATCTCTACCATCATAGTTTGGTAGCATCAAATACGACGATTAAAAAGTCATTATGTAACTCCCGGCCTGTCTTCCAACTCAACTTCCCGATTCCGACGTATTCCAAACTTCAGGACTGACCTGATACTATCATCAAAATCAACGATGCATATTATCATTATCGCCTTTAGGTACAGAAAAATGTGAAAACTTCCTCAGTTTGTGCATATTATTACGGATATCTTTGAAGAAGCGTGTCCTCTCGACTTCCGTAAAGTAGCGATAGATCTTCTGCTGATTATGGTATGGAAATCTAACTGTAGATAAATGAGCTCACATTTCCCCATAAAAAGTCGAACGATTAGATGATACCCTTCCAGGATTGTGTTGTTTGTTTGCTCCACGTGGAGGGTGGGGCGATTTTCGTCGGACACCTTGACTTGTTGTTGTTTGTTTCTGACTGGTTTTCATTTCTAAAAACAGGTCAAAATAGCATCGTCATCCCGAACAGAAAACTACATGAATGAACAAAATAAAAGGAATTTACTTCAGTGCACTTCTACATATGAAAAGTAGAACTATAGCTCCAAAATCAAAATGTTAACTCAAGACTGTTTCCTCCCTGCGCTTATCCAACTCTCCAAACCAGCATCTCTTTGGACTTCCATAGGATTCTATTGGGATTCCACCAAAAATCGAATGGTGGAACTCTGCCCTGACAAACTTCTACTGCACAAAATCCTCCTACATTCATGGCTTCTCTGTTGGCACCATGTTGCTCCAAACTCTCCTCCGAAGGGAGGATGCTCGTTCCAAAGTGCTTATCAGCTCTTTCGGCTTGATCGTCTTGGTCTTCACAACCATTACGGTCTGGGTTTATCGTAACAATCTAGCAAAATGTGTGACGCTGATAAATGACCTCATCAAATCTTCAAAAGAATTTAGAGGTAAAAACATTTGATTTTTTTGTACTTTCCGAACCATTTCATTATATATCCTTCTTTTGAGTTCAGAACCAGGTCCAAGTCACCTTGATACAAAGGAAAAGCTCATTAAAACTGATGGCACCCCTGTTCCTGGTCTGCAATGCAAGTTCCTTTCGCATTCGTTGGGGGTGTCGTTTGGTCCATGCCGTGTATGAACTCCAGTTTCGCCTTTTCCCTCCTAACTGAATGCTCAATGGAAATCCTGGAGGTGGAACTGATAGCCCATTCACAAAAGGCATCTTCATTTTTCTCAACCTCATCGTCTGGTCGTATTCCATCCAATGTGCTGTATTTTCTGTGATCGGGGTCGAAATGTTGGGGGCAATGACTATTCGCTCGTTTCTGAAATGTTATGAAAGGTACGAAATATTTTAAAATTAAAATTAAAAGTTTTTACATAATTTTCTTTCATTTCAGAAAAATGCTTAATGCCCCTGCCTCATTCTCAACCCGAAAAAACAAAGACAAGTCCCTCCTCCAAACCGCGCTGATCTACCGTCGTGTCCAACTGCTGACAAACTCCCTTAACGAAATCCACTCAACCTACATTCTCGTTCCGCTCCTTATCACCGTCTCCTCCACCAGATATTCGGGTTATATGGGCTTATCAAGTTCAAAGGTCAGCTCAATTTCTTTTCCTACGTCCTCTTCATCATGCTGTCTAGCCAGGGGTCTTGGTTATCATGGCATGTTCACCGCGTTAGCCGACGTCCACACCATTTCCGTTCGTATTAAAACGAACCTTGAAAAGAAGCACCGAAGCCACAAATGGCTCCGAAGGTTCCACGCCGGCTGCTCAGTCATCAAGGTCCGATTTGGCAAGCTAAATTATGTTGATTCCTACTCCCCCTTGTCTTTCGAAAGCTTTGCCATTGCACAAACCGCAAATATGCTGCTAGTCGACTAAACTCCGAACCGGAAGTGAAATAAAATTATGCTGAACCACCCCAGAAACTCTGTAAACACGGATAATTCTAATTTATTAAAGAATATTCTATTTGACAGTAAAAAAGCTCTGTGATTAATTAACAATAATAATGATTTTTCCTGAAAAAATTAAACTTGGTTTTGGTTGGTAAATTGCATAGTTCATTGTCATGATCATGATGATCTTGAGGTTTCCTTTAAGATTCTCCGGCATTTAGCAAATGGCTATTGTAATAAGCACTGACATCCTTCCGCACTGCCACGACCAGGGCCCAAAAGTTCCTCAATGGTGGTGAGGAGGAACCCGGTATTCGCGTCCTTCTTGGCAATCAGGGTGACGACGACGGGCAACTTGTTGAACTGGATTATTTGGAACTTTTGGTAGATGGAGATGATCTTTTCATTTCGACCCATCCGAGCTTGGAGGCTTGCTCCGTGGCGGTGCCAAAGGTGGCGAGGAAGTTGACCCGGAGAATGGATTCGGGAAAAGGAGAGCCAGACGATGAGGGGAAGATGGGGGAGGATCCACGTGAGCTTTCAGGATAGTGACACCATCCCGATCTGAGAGGATGATGCCGTAGAGACCGTCCACCTTGGCGAGGATTTGGTGAAGCCCCTTTTGAAGTTCTGCTGCCATTTTGAGTAATTCTAAAATATCACAAATAAAATAATATTCGTAAATTAAATTGAAAGTACAAAATACGCCTACTTTATCCAATTTTCAATGCAAAACAATGTAATTTAAGTTTACCGGCTTCAAAGGAGGTGACAAGTAGTAGATCCGAAACTGGACTTCAAAGATTTTAATAAATTTGCTTCAAGTCTGATTGACCTTCTCTGACACTCGACGCTCACATGACTTACTCTAATTTACTTCTTCCGCCTTTCCACACGAAAACAGATATTACAATAAATTATTATGCTAAAGATCAGTCTTCCTACTAAATAGTCACTTTTATCTGGACTTGATAATCACTTAAAAATAGATAATGAATGAACTAAACCAGATCCACAAAATAAATGCGTTTCAGAGCAAGTTGCTTCCAAATAATACCGACCTACATTATTGACAAAAACGTGCCGAGTGTACTTTTCACTGTGGAAGAAGTAGGGTGGATGTGAAAAACACGGTGAAATAATATTATGGTCAGCTGCTCCCATCTAAATGCACATGAATGATATACCCATATATCTTAGCTTATATGTGTATATTTGAGATATACCTAAAAGTCAGCTAAAATTTTAGTCTCATTCATTCCATTTGTAGAGCATTGTCCTCAGCTGGAATTTCAACTGTTTTCCAGCTTGGTCGTCAACATTTTGCAATTTCAAAAGCATATTAGTTATTCGTCCAAATTGCAATTCGAGCTAAATTCACGCCGTTCTTCCATATTACATTTTTTGTACATTATAGTATTCTAGTCTGTTATTCCTCTACATTTGGCTCTAGACTCTAGATAGAGGTGTTAGAGAAGGTTCTTGATATTTGATTCTGATGCAACATAAACCAACACAGTATCATAAAATCATATATTCATATCAATCGGCAATCTAAATCATGCTATGTTACAAGTGCTACAAAAAGTGCAAAGTAATCATGAGTGTTCATAAGGTTTTGGCTGCTAGTCATGGTCAATTGCAATCATAGTTGTATAGCATAGCTCGTATGTATTTCAATACATCTGGTAGTAGAAAAATGAATGAGTCATTCATGAAATAATCACGTTCATTCACACGTTGGATAAAGCTGCAGAAGTAAAACAGTACAATTCAAATGCAAGTAATTTAGATAGGTATAATATAAGTTTGTATCAGCGGTTTCGCTTCAATTCACGTGGACTAAGTTTGCATGTCAAATTAGTTGGTGAGGATGAATCTGCAAAATTGCGAGTCTTCTTGAATAAAACTGGGAGCATTTTCGTTCCCTAGGATTTATTGCAAAAAAGAGTTCAAGTAATCAGCAAGGAAGTGAAAATTATTTAAAATCCAAATTTAGATTCTTGAAATAGTGCCATCGTCACTCAAGTAACCATCAGTATTATCTAGTTTTGTGGAGAAGTCCTACTTAACCTTTAACTTTACCTGTTTTTCATCATTCAACCTTCAATACTCATCAAATCTAATCCAGATTTGAAACTAGTCAAGTCCAAGTGTCAAAATCACCAAGTTTGTGTCAAACTACGAAGCTATTAAAGTGCTGAGATTTCAAAAATTTAATCGAAAGTGAGGAGTAGAAAGCAGAGATTACCAAAATGGCTCAGACAGTTCAGCTCTATGTATACGATTTGAGTAAGGGGATGGTTCGTGCCATTTCCCACTCTCTGTTGGGTAAGTCACCATAATATTAAATTAATTAAGAATTAAACAAGTGTTTTATACTTTGAAATTATTGGGGCTTTTTTATTTTGGTATTTTAAATTTCAGGTGTTCAGTTGGATGGACTTTGCATACTGGAGTGGTCATTTTCGGAAGGGAATACTTTTTTGGAGGTGGCGCATCAATTTCAGCTACCATGGACGGTGTGTCGGTCGTTGGGAATTCGCGGTGAGGCGGAATCGTTGGGGTCCTCCGGTAAGGATCACTACTAATCAGAGGCGTCCGCAACGACATTTTTCTTGGGGGGACACACTGGCTTAAATATAAACATACTAATTAATTAGGAGATTGAAACCAAAATCCCAGGCCAAACAACCACAAAAATGGTATAGTGATTGTTTATTTAAAGACACATGTTCAACAAATAAAATATAAAGCTTTATGAACAAAATTTCCGAATGTGGGTTGGCGGTTCCTCTCCTCAATAAAGCTCTGTAAAATTGAATTTAAGTCCAATTGATCAACAATCTCGGGGTAGAAATTCAACACACAGCAATGATTGAGACGAGATTGTCCCATAGTACTCCGCAGACAAGATTTAATTCGCCGAAGTCTTGAAAAGCTTCTTTCCGCACCAGCACTACTGCAAGGTATCACCAGCAGATGCTTTAAATACTCCGACATTGAAGGGTAGAGACGACGAGATTCCGGCTTTAAAGATTTGAACCCGTCCACAACCGTTTCAGTGGTCTCCCAGTTCCATTCTTGTCCTGTCCGCATTCAGTAATTTCACTTGCAAGAGTTTTGCAATCCCAGCCATAAAAAGAGCAAACCCCCTCAAGTGCAACCGAATTCGTAGGAAAAGGCCGTAATAAAGCGTTTTCCAAATTTTCATACAGCCTCAATCCAGATTGGTCAAATCGTCGACCGATCTCTTCACACATAAAATCAATCGCTTCATGATACATTACCCGAAGGCGGTCATTCGGACAATCGAAGCGTCTTGTGTTGTCAGTCCCCTCCAATTTTTTTGGTTTCCTCCGCACTCGTGGAAGTGATGGCGTTTCTAGGGATAACTTGTCAATTTTTTCCATCATGGAAGACCAAAGCAACTGAAAATTTGCATCAGATTTGAGCGATATTAAGCGTTTCAGGGTAATAGTAGCAGCTTCAATGCCACCGGAAACAGATGCCGTTGGGCTTTGTAAAATTTTGCTTAAACTCTCCGCTGCCGAAAATAAGCTTCTTGCCATCACGAGTCCTAAATAGAATTCGCCTTTTTCAAGTTGCCCACGAAGACCTCCAGCTTTACTTGCAATTTGGTCACCAGATTCCGACAACTCTTCCAATAACTCCAGTAGCGCTGCGTAGCCAAATATAACACCGTTAATTGACCTAACACGAACGGTCCAGCGTGTTGGGCACAGCGGGTGGGGTCTTAATATGGCAGGGTCATTCTTCCCTGCTAACTCGTTGTATTTCGCAACACGACTTGGAGATCCCTTTAGTATAATTCCAATCTCATGTACATAGCTCAATACATCGCGAAAGAAGGCATTCCTTGAAATCGTATCCTGAAGGCTAAGTTTAGACTGTGATTGAAACAGTGAACAAAAATTGCTTTTGGTTGGAGACTTAATACTCTTGACTGAACTCCTCGGAACTTTCCTGACATATTCGATGCTCCGTCATAGCACTGTCCGCGAAGATTATCCAATGGCAAATTGAATCTTTGTAGAGTGTCAAGTAAGATGGCAGTTAAGCTTTCACCGGTTGTTGATGCCGTATTATAGAGTCCTAGAAAATACTCACGAACCTCCAAACTGTCGCTAACAACTCGTACAGAAAGCGAAACTTGCTCTTGAACAGAAATGTCCGTTGTCTCGTCAACAATAACACTAAAGAACTTTGCTGACTGAATAATTGGAAGAATACTCCGGAGAACTGAATGAGCCACGCTTTCAAGAATAGAATTTTGAATTTCGGCGCTCGTGTACGTTTTGGAACGAGAACTATCCAACCAAGTCTTCAAATTATCAATATCATTTGCCCGCAACTTAAGTAGACTCATGAAATTTCCCGTGTCTGATTCTGTCCCACGGAAAGCCAAGCCCTGCTTGCCTAGGTACATAATTGTGGTAAAAATTGCTTTTAAAGCAGTTCTGGCTTCTTCTTGTTGTTTAACAGTAGCTGAAACAAATTTATTTGAAATGGGCATTTCCTTAGTCATAAGCAGTTTTGAAACGGCTTCCTTGTGAAGTAAACTGTTCTCATGTTTTTTTAAATTTTCGTTTCCGTTTTTCCAATTGCAGTAGCCAATTGTCGTGAAAGCTGCCTCAATTTTGGCTTGAGGGGAAAACAAACCCTTAAATTTAGCGTTTGCACACACGTGGCAAACTATTCTCTTCAGCGAAGGATCATAATGGATCCAGGGGTGCTTTTTGTACCACCCAAATTGAAAATTGAAACACCGCTTGTTGTTTGACTGTGGCGGAGGAGTTTCCGTTTCACCATGCTCAGCTGGCTGATGTGGCTCTAAAAATTAAACACACACGATATTTTAGGTTTGGAATTGTTGAAGCAAAACGAGTTTCCAGTCACCATTGAATTTGCTTACCATTCATTTGGGTGGCTGCGAACAGTGACCTGTGGTCAGCATCTACAAACTCCTTTGGGGGCAACGGGAGTTGAAAAAACCGTTGGACTGGAATGTGAACTGGTTTCATGGGAAGCTTCACCTGAAAGCAAAAGGATTTTATGTTATTCCAATGAATAATACATCAGGAATTGCTCAGTTTTGGTACTTAGAAATTCACCAGATATTGTAGCAGGTTTAGAAGTACTTGCTCGTTCTAAATATCCTTCATTAGATTGATCCATGGGAGTACTTAAATTGCTAGACAAATGAGGCTCCTTTGGTAAACAAGTAGACGTCTTTTCGGTACTGCTAATTGGCGAAGTTTCGGCTGGGTTGGACGGCGGCGTTTCGGCTGAGCTGATCGGCGGCGTTTCGGCTGTGCTGATCGGTGGCGTTTCGGCTGCACTCACAGGCGTCTTTTCGGCTGTGCTGCTCAGCTTCTCCAGCTCAGTTCCCCTGATTTCATTCTGATTTGTTCTGGCTTCCTTTACGACTACCCAGTCACGAACAGTAAAACTTTTCCGCTTTGACATTTTAATGTAGGCTGAAGGTATGTTTTACGAACTTAAATTGTGTCAAGAAAATTAGTTTTAATCGAAAAGAATAAAACTTTCATTGTAAACCGAAATTAAAAAAACATTGGTAGTATTGAACTGAATTGTTTGTCAAATCAACGGAACAGTTCGATTTATGACGTAAACAAATCGATTCCAGCTGCAGATTGTAAAATTGTAATTCGCGGCACTGAATCCTTTGTTGTAATTTTTCTATGATTACAGTTTGAAGCAAAGTGTATACATACATGCAGGCACGCTGTATACAAGGATAACGGCAGTACCAAAACGTGAACCCCTGGGATTGTATGGTTAACTCGATTGATTACGAATTATGTTAAACATTGTTAATATGTATTAATACATTTTGTACTTGACACATGCTAGAAGATGTGATGTGACAATGATTTATGTGAAGAGACATCTAAAATTACTGATAACAATCTAAATTTTGTCCAATTTAGGCAATATTTATTTGCTTTTGGTAAAAAAAAACAAGTTTTTGGTTTTTAATGAAATTGATGAATATTAGTTAATTGATTAGTTTAATTTGATTTTAGAGGTCCAAAAAACCGAAAACTCAATTTGTTGTACCGCATAATTTTCCAAAAAGCATAGCGAAAGTAAATAGATATAAGAAGGAATTGTAGCTTCGTCATTCGAACTACATCTGAAAACTATAATTCATATTACACTCGTTATTTCAAGTTTCAATACGGGTTTAGTTTTGAGAACAAAAACACATGAATGTAAATGTATTTTAGAATTCGTAAAAGCCGAGTGGCAATGAAAATTTTTGCCGAAATATGCAGAAGAAAATGGTTGGTGGTAGAGTCTCCAATGCATTGTTTTGGCTACATTTCATTGCAAATCGTGAAAAAAAATTGCGACTGCAATCAGATTTTGGTTTTATACGGTGCAAATAAACACAATTTTCCGCAAGTGCTTACAAAATATTTCGGCTGCGATTGCAACTTGCAACGTTTCTGTTTGCTTACGGCTTGCAAGATTCTTTCAAGCTTGCTTGCGCTTGCACCTGCAAATCAAGTTTTTGCAAGTGTTAGTATTTACTTCCCACCCATAATCCGGAGTCAATGGTGACCTTGGAACGGAATTTGGAACTCGAGCCCTCTAACCAGGAAGACATTCTAATCGAGCGGTTTTCTTTTCACTAGAATTGCCACAATGTTAATGGAATTGAACTGTTACACAATGTCGTCAAATAGACAATTCATTCTCGCAGGCACTTTTGGATATGAAATTTTTTATGATTATTTCTTACCCCAAAAACAGTTTTCTAGACTAAAATATTGTGAGGCACCTGATTGTACCGTTGAAAGTTTAAAAAAATTCACGATAACGGTTCTGGGGGCCATTTTTGCCCCACGGACCAACGTTTTAGGTACAAAAATAGGTATTTGAACTCCTACGAAATTTCTGCTACGAGCTCCCCCTTAGCTATCTTCACTACAGCAACATGCAGGTTCTTGGCTTCATTTCGCCACCCTTGGCTAAGGGGAGCTAGTGGGAGACCGCCGCTATCAGCTCTGGAAGTCGAGAAATTTTTAGTCTGACAATGAAAAACTTAACTTTATTGCTTAGTTTGTTTCCAAATGAAACGTATTAGTGGATATTATACCTAACATATGAACAACAATTGCTTTTAAACGAAGGAAACCCATAAAATCTAGTTTTTGATTCATCCCAAGCTTTATGACTTGTGTATTTCATTAATTACACGCAGCCATAGCGGCGGTCTCCCACTAGCTCCCCCTTAGCCAAGGGTGGCGAAATGAAGCCAAGAACCTGCATGTTGCTGTAGTGAAGATACCTAAGGGGGAGCTCGTAGCAGAAATTTCGTAGGAGTTCAAATACCTTTTTTGTACCTAAAACGTTGGTCCGTGGGGCAAAAATGGCCCCAGAACCGTTATCGTGAATTTTTTTAAACTTTCAACGGTACCATCAGGTGCCTCACAATATTTTGGTCTAGAAAACTGTTTTGGGTAAGAAATAATCATAAAAAATTTCATTATCCAAAAAAAAAGCCTGCGCGGAATGCAATTGTCTATTTGTTCGAGCATTGCTGGCGGTGGATTATTTTGCTCCTTGTCGGCTATCACTTTCATATTGGATATTTCAACACAAGCATGCTTCCGGCGATTCGCCTGAGGACGGCTGCTGTTGGTAAAAATGTGATGCTGATACTGCATACCTGGATATCAAATATCTCAAATTGAAAGGTTATTCCGCATGTGGAAATTCCATTTCAGCCGATCTATCATAACTTGTAAGATTTTCAGAAAGATAATTTGTGAAACAGATAAATACAGTTATTTTTTACATACGTTAGTTATTAGTTTCGGAAGTATGCTAAAAGCCAAGGCGTTCGTTAAGCAATGTCCCGGGAAACTACACGTGCCTTCCGAATTCATGACCGGGACTGATATATTGTTAGCGGCACAATAGATGGGCTCTTATCGCAATTCTTATAATGTTACAAGATTGCTTGGAATGGCATTTATTACAAGTGAACAAATTTAAGCTAAAGATGCTCATAATTTATGACGGCGTGTAAAATGTTTTGTACTGCTCAGATTGTAGACAGGGGTGGTGCCCCGCTGTTGTATGGCTGGCAAGTACTTCATTGGGCAACTACTTTTCCTTGGTTCATTCTACAAACACTCACATTATTTTAGGCGTCGTTGTTTCAAAAGTCATGCGACGACCACGCAGCAAAATTTAGAACGGAATGACAAGTGGCGAATGAATGAATGAGCGTGGTATTATTGAAGGAGCATAAAGTTAGATGATATTCGTGATCCATATGAAGCAACTATAATCAAACAACAATTACCAGGTTTTGGGAACATTTATGAATCCGTCTGGTTAATATTGGAAAATAGTTCAGTTTGGTTATCATTTATAATTCGTACCAATAAAATTTAATATTTAGATTCAACTTGCAAAAATCCAATCAAAAATATTTGGACAAAATTTATGAGCCTGATAAATGTTATTGCAATTCCGATTCCGCTTTATGGAGCTGATCTGGCGTTCGCTACTAATTGGGCAATTTAAATATTTGCTTTCAATGGATCGTTTTTGGAGTTGAGAATCAGCAACTGCAAATAGTTTTGGTGTGCAGGATCTCAGGTCGAAAATGCAAGAGAAAAAGATTGTTTGTCGATTGTTTAAATTTAAGTTATCTCTTAGCGCTTAAATTCTTTGTTATAGGTTTGTTGAAGCGCATGTTTTGCGGGTGGAGTGCGGCATCCTGAAATTCGTAGCATGTAGGCGCAAAATCTATTTTGCAGGAAAAGTGGAACATATTAAGATTTTTGGGCAAATCAATTTTGTTTGCTCGTTGAATCTAAATTCGAGTACAATACTCGCTGGATGAAGACACATACTTAGCTTAAGCGCTGCAGTAAGGAAAATATTTGAAAAACATTAATTCAAAATAGTTTCGAATCTAACTCTTTTGGTTGACAGCTTCGTAATATTTCAAGTGACCAGAATTTGGCCAACTTTAGATTTCATGGTAAATGGAATATTCAGAGCGATGAGCCAAAGTTAGTGACAATGACAATTGGTGGCAATTGGAGTATTCTACATATTTTGGTGTGGCGGGGGTTCACTTGTTTGGTGACAAGATAGGTAAGGTTTTTGCTGTTGCCCATTTTCAATTCTAAATGACATTCAAACAGAAATCTCGTTTTCCTATAGAAAGCCAGTAATCCCAACTCTCATTGGCATTTAAGAGACTTTGGCCACTCTTTTATCACCATGTTTCGCTTGGCTGTGTGGCGCCAATGGCAAGGATTCAATGTCGGAGTGCGTGGATGATTATGGATGGACTTGTATCCCATTTTTTATTTCGGCAGTCATGTGTGCTAGATTTTATTGTTCTGCAACCTCCCTTCTAGTCATGTTTCTTCAGAGATTCGCTGCAGAAAATTTGTCTACATATAAAGCAAACGGAAAATCTGACAAGAGCAAACTTGCAATAGCCTGTCAACCGTTTTAAACGGCTAGGAAGGTGGATGAAAAGTCAAATTTGGAACATGTTTACCACGAAGGCCCTACCAAATTCTGCCATTCAAGAAAAACTTAATTTTGAAGTTCAATGCAGTGTTTCCGGAGAAACGTTTCTGTGAATGTTCCAAGTTGCGTAAAATACTGACAACCATAATGAACAGCAAATGGTCAAATATTTCACATTGAAATACGTATAATCGCTACTATTTGCCTGTCGTTGCGGGATGATTATTTTGAATCAAGACTCTGTTGCAAGTCATTCTGAATGTTGCAGATAACATAACATTGTTTTTATGGGTAGAAGCTGCTATAAAAATTGTTGCGATGGATTCTCTGCTTACATAAAAATCAAAATGGAACTGTCTGGACTTTATTATGCGTGTGGGGTGGTATTTTTAAATGTCTTGGAACCTGGTGGATTAGTAGTGTCGGGTTTTTTCGTTCAATGAGGGTATTCCGGCTCTTTTCAAACTTTGAAAGGAACGCGGGCTATCTTTAATTCGTTAGGAAGAGCCATGCGAAAATTTTCGGATAATGTAATGTGTCTACTAATTCTGGCTCGTGTTTGGCGAATTATTGGCTTTCAACTTTTGAAATGGCAGATTCCACCATTGCGGCGCTTACGAAGACGATATCCGCAACAAAAGGACTGTTTGGATCGTTACTCTATCTGGGTTCCAGATAAAATCCAAAATTTTGACAACGTTGGAAGTGCCTACTTTCGAATTCTTGAAATAATAGCATTTAAGGGATGGAAGATACGTTCTGGGGGGCAACCAGCTCAGGGGAAATTGATGAGGAGCCTAGTTTTGAAAAAAGCTTTTGGATTTCTGGCTACTTTGTGGTTGTCATTCTTTTTTGTTCTTTTTTCGCTTTTAATCTGCTTTACGGGTATTCTCATTGATGCACTAAATGATGAGAGAAGGACAATGGAAGTGGAATGATGGAAAAGGTGGCCGGGAAAGTGAATATTACAAAGCAAGGAAATATAAATGCTGGATAAACTGAAAATGAAATTTTGTAGCGCTGACACACAGATGGTAAGAATTTACAAATGGTTAGTTTACCAAAATTTCTGCTAGTTCTATCATAAGTCATTTATCCGTTAGATTTTGCAGCCCGTGGTCAGAAAGTTATAATAGGAATTGTAACGTCAAACACATTGGAATAGTTATTCTCGTTAATCTTTTTAATTAACATGGTTTTACTGACAATGGAACAAGGAAGCACCAATGCGGTAAACTAAACTTATTCCATCATTTTACAATGAAACATTTAGAAATTTTATTTGCAATTACGTATTGAAGTATTTAAAATATTTGGGTATTTGTAGTCACACATCAGTGCATTGTCGATTTGAATGGAGTGTGTACTGCAGTTTTGTAAGCGAATGTCTTCTCAACGTGTTTGCATTCAAAGTAGGTTTTTCAGAAACCCTCGCCGCTTGTGTGAATTTCTTACGGAATTGTTATCAATATTAGATATTTTGTGGACGGATGTATTGTTGAAAACTTCTTTGGTCCCGTTTCGCCCTGGCTTACTCCGTTTAGTGAGGTTTGCTTGGGTTTCAGGATATCTTCGTCATGTCAAAGCTGCAGGGACTTCGACAACTTTTATTTGTTATCCACATCTCGCTTCAGAGTTTTTCAACCTTTGTTTTACTCCTCTTTTTGGTCGTCTACGTTTATGCCTTACTTGGAATGGAACTTTTTAAAGAATTGATAGGTATCTTACGTTTCAGCTTTTTACACGCTGAAAGCAGCAGTTATTTCCATTTTCCCTTTGATAACTTCTGCCAGTAAGTGCAAGAGAGTCAGATTAATCAGTGTTAAAAACTTCCGTATAAATAGTTTTTCTCAAATTCCAGATTGGGAGAATCTTGTTATAGATCTATCCTATGATGATTCTTGCAAATATAACAGGAGAATACATCAGGAGTCTGTGGAAACGATACTGTAGCTAACATTTATGTCTAATCGTTTTTTATTTATTACTTTTATGATACTAGTAAACCTATTCACTGCCGTAGTACTGGAAAGCTACTCACGTGCTATAAAACTTATTGAATGCGAGCTGATGGTCAACACTTTGAAATGTTTTGTAACGTTTGGTCTCAGTTTGACACAGAAAACTCACAATTTGTCGAACGGAACTATTTGTCAGACCTTCTTGAGAGATTTCAACCACTTTTGCAAGTTTCAAAGCCAATGGATGTGCAATTACCCTCATGAATATACCCATTTTACCAAGGTGACAGCTAGCTTTTTTGTTACCTTATTACAGTAATAAAATCTGTACAGTTAGAAATTCATTACATAATTTTTTTAGCAGGGAATCTAGTCCATTGTGCTGACGTATTGGATGCTGCCATTTTCTGCTTATACTTTCGCAAAGGTGTCATCCCCATGGAATGTTTTCAGTCAGTACCAAACTGAAATGAAACATGAGAAGGGTTGTAAGCGAGAAATGATCTCTTCGACTTTTCAAGAGCAACGGGAGCTACGAAGTGCAAATTATTCAACGCGCTTGGCGAAACCGAAAAGCTTCTTTAAAAAGTAGTTTACAAATTTGGGAAGTACTTCCATTTCAATATCTCTGAATTTAGGCTCTTCACATGGCATTTTTAAAACACTTTAGTGAAATATAATAGCTTAATAATAAATAAATTGTTAGACAGGGCATAACAAAATTTTATGTCGAATAAAATTGTTGCAAAGTTACTGGGGTGATTCAAGAAAATCATACAGGTCTCACTGATGATCAATATTTGTAGCATTCATTTGTCATTTTTGTACTTCAATAAATGCATATCACTGTAAATTATATGGTTTTGGAATAATGCACACATTACTTAAATTAATTGAGAGTTCAACAAAGTGTCATTTTTTACATTTATGCATGAAAGTGAAGAGCTAGAAATAACAAAGCAACTAAAAGTGGAACATAATGTGGCCATTTTTAGGTAATAAATAATAATGAAAATTTCTCTGCAGAACTGGTTTTGGGGCAGGTTGAGAAAATGGGCTAGGGATGATTGAATGATAACGACTGGTTGACTCTTCAGCTGTTGCTGCAGATACAGAAAGAACATTTTCAATGCCATATGGCAAATAGCAAGGTAGCATCTTATCTTCAGCATCCATTCCCATATTAAAATAGTGTTCTATCTGAATGAGAAGCAAATGAACGTGTCAAAAATCTGATCAAGACTCAAGTAACAAAATTGTAAATTGTTTTTATTAATTCCTACAATATTTATTATTCAGCACAAACTTGAAAATATAATTATGTTAATAAAATAAGTTTGCACTGTTAGTTAACCACTCGAGAATGCATAAAAATGTGCTTTCAACTTATGGTTCACACACGAAAAGAACAATGATGCCAATTCCATTTTATTCGGGACTCGGAGGAGACCTAGATCAGAATTAAATAATAGTTCAAACGTTTTAAATAACAATATTTGAGCATACAAACAGTCAATTCCCAAAAAAATATGCGTAAACTCATACAAACTAACCTTGAATTCTTCTCCAGTTGTTTTTCATTCTGCTTTGCCCTATATTTCGCACTATAAATTCCATGCTTCTTCCGCAAGTGCTCGGAGAGATTACTCGAGCCCCCATACTTTTTATCACAGCCTGGCTGAGTGCAAGGGAACCGCTCCTTCAAATGAACTGCTTTCAAGTGCTTTTGTAAATTATGTAGAAGGGTAAAATCCCTGTTGCAAACGGTACAACTGTGTTTCTTCACTTTATTGTGCACAAGGTCGTGTCTTGTTAGCCGCTGTTGATTTGCAAACACTTTTCCACACAATTTGCAAACCCAAACGTTGCCTTCTTCATTTTTGGAGTGAATCTGCTCGATGTGGGACCTTAGCTCACTTTCACTCAAGAAGGAGGCGGAGCAGGAAGGGTATTCGCATTTTATTTTGAGAACCCCTTCCCCAGGCGTTTTCTCTTGTCCTTTTTCCTTCCCGTGAGTCCGCACTAAATGCTTTTTAAGTGCCCTGTTTGCCGTATATTGAGAGGGGCAGAGGTGACACTTGAATTTCTTTTCTCCAGTGTGAACCACTTCATGTTTCTTCAGATCAGATTTGTGCCGGAAGGTTTTTCCACAAACGTCGCATATCCAGGTAGGGCCTTTGTGGTGATAACTCATGTGAAAGTGGAATGCTTTTCGCCCAAGGCAACTTGCACCACAAATTTCGCAAACGACCGGCTCCTTGTCTTTTCCTTTGTGTCCCTTCGTTGGCTCGCTCATTTTGGGGTCTACTGGAGACTCCTGACCATCATTAGTTACATTGGAAGTGCTTGTTAGTTTTTCTTAGTTCGCTGGCGTTTTGGGTTGGCTTGATATTTTGGAGGACCATTATTCCTCCCTTTGTCAAAACAATCAGATTCAGAACTGCTGGAATCTCTGTCGCCAGAGGAAGGTATAAAATTGTCGTCCGAGTTGGAATCTTCCTTTCGTTCATCCTCCTCTTTACTTCCAGTCTCGTTTGTCAGGCCAAGTAAGGGATTTTCAGAGTGCTCCTTCTCTTCCTCATCATCATTTTCGAGATTTGTTCCATCCTCACTATTACTATCATCTTGCAAACTATTCACTTCCGATTCGGTAACCTTCTCCATGTTGTAGACTTCTTCGTCATCGGTTCTACGTTTTCTTTTTGCTTTTAGAGCTGCTTTCGTTACAGCTGATGCTTTTTCTTTAACCGTTATAACTCTCCGATATTTCTGGGCTGCTCCATTGATAATTTTTGTTTGTTGAAACGAGAGTTCTGCGTCTGATGTCGATTTCTTTTCAATTTTCTTACTAATATCGCTTGCACTGATGGGTTGATGCATCTTCTTAAGATGAAAGTTGAGAGCGCTCTTAGTTCCGAAATTCGTTTTACAAATGGCGCATTTCACATCAACATTTTGTGGGGTTGATCAGCAGGACCATTTTCAGTTGTTGAAGCCAGATGTTTCTGAGGTTCTTGCCCTGCATGTTTTTCTTGCGACGAGTTTTTCACGAATAATTTTCCTTCCCTTGCTCCAGGTGGTAAATTTGTAGGCAAGACGAATCTGCCAGAAAAACGAAAACTGAGTTTTAAAAACACACCAAGCGATAAATCATAATGTTTTAAAAGTCCAATGAACATGCAGGTATTTTACCTTTTATCTTTGTGTTGCTCCAAGAAATGCTTCTCCAGAAGAGGTAATGCATGAAAGCACCGCTGGCATTCCACACATTGAAACCAAATCCATATATTTTGAATATTCAGATTATTATTCTGTGATGCTGGCATTGCAATGGATTGGAGTAACTTTTATGTCCCTTCCCTAAAACTTTCGAACGTTGATGAGTTCAAATAGGACAGAAAAATTTGTTTAAGTTGCTAGCTGCAAAGATCAATTGGCATTTAGAAGGGAACGGTTTGAAACTAAATCTTTAACACTTTTTATCGTAGACGATAATAAAAATGATTCCAAAACTAACAAGTGAGTTACACTACAGTTTTTGAGGAGCTGCAACGAAACGTGAGTAAAATGTACCTTAAAGATACACTTGTAATACAATGTATTGATGTCGGGTTATAGTTTAGGTTTTCCACAACCCAAAATGTGCACAAGAGGTACTTCGTACTTAAGACGAGAATAAACACCCATGCTCTGTTGCATGTCCCTTCCCTAAAACTTTCGAACGTTGATGTGTTCAAATAGGATACGATGGCAGTTAGAAAGGAACGATTTGAAACTAAATCTTTAACTGTAAAAAATAATGGTTTCCAAGATGTCACAGAGTCAATTCGAGATTTATCTGCACACAAACATGATTTCACAAAAACCAAAGGTTAACTACGTATCCTCACACTTGCAGCTTCCGTTTGAAGTACGATACATGGTGCTACATGTACGATTTATGATACATCTCGTAACGAAAAGTCTATATTATTAATTAGTTTATACTGTTTATCTGAAGATTCCCTTTTTGGGACGGGTCTTGTTTGAAATGGCATGTTTATAATTTGTTAGTTTCTCCTGGTTTATTTATTAAGATATATGCGTAAAATTTGCGTAAAAATGCGAAATTCATTTGTCCAGCATTTCGAACAGTTTTCCAAACTTTAATCTCCAGTCTTGATTCACCCCTAACCTAGATTTCCGAGCAAGTGAGACTGGAGAAGTTTGTAGCTGCTACTTGAGTCAAAACATCAACATCATCGCGTTGGTAAAACTGCAACGCTTTCTTTTCTTCATAGTCTTTTCCAGTTCCAATTTCCATAAAATGAGTCGTGAGTTTCAAATAAATTTGTTTAGCAATTGACAAGACTGCGTTCTTTCAGCGTTTTCATTGTATCCCCCCATCTCAAGAAGTGTAAGCTGGCATGAATATATTTTCTGTTTGTTTCTTGCTTTAGGTACATTTTTCATTGCAAACGAAAGCCCAAAATGCTGTAGTGTGGTAGGATAGAAACTTGTGGTTCAGCCAGACTTTGGACGTGGGGAGTGGGATTAAATTTGTTTCATATATATTTCTTTTACCTATTTTTAACTTCAAATGTACAACTTTAACAGACATGCATTATGCATTCGCACTCTTCCCTTCTACAAAATTATAAAAGACAGTGTTTCTTTTGTAGTGTGGTGGGGAAAAATAGAGGGTTGAAATATTAAGGACAGAAAACTGAAGCTCCCTTTGCATATTATTTTATGTTTATTTTTACATCCTTACTGAAAACTTTAGGATTTGTGTACCCAAACTGGAGAGCTTAAAATCAAAGTCCAGCCATTTTGACAAAACAAAGGTGTTGTTGTATTTTATACACAACATTTGGCCATATGAACGTGTTGGCTGCTAACCTTGTGAAATGAAATTTAGTTCCCCTTCATGAATGAAACTGATTCATTGTGTACAACCAATCCCTTCAAGTTTCATAACTCAATAGGTAGGTTACTTTTGTAGCTCAATGTGTATATTTAGTCAAAGCGTTTCTTTGCTTAGGACATAATATTCAGTATTTCTTGTACCAAGCCAGTTTTAGCTGATTTAACGCACAAGTATTACCTTAAAATGCTAGAAAAAATCGAAATAGACTCTCACTCGTCAACCAGTGTCCTTGCTAACTTCTACGAACGCTTTTTTGAACATTAAGTGTACACACATCACCAGTCTTGGTTAGCTCCCAGCCAGGGTTTTCAGACATAATTGTTAAACATTCATAAACACAATTTGTGTCAAGTTAAATGTGATCAGTGCAAAGTATAATTCGAAGTTCGCTTTTCACATCAGCTTCTTTATTTACTCGGGAATCCTTCAACCTCAGTAAACTAAACTTGTAAGTTGCCCTACATGAACTTTAAAACATTTCAGTTGGGAAGCAATAAAAATTGCAAAAGTTTAAGTTGGGAATGAAAGCTAACTAAAGTTGTGGCTGTATTTACACCACTAATTATTACATCTGCCTGAATTAACACTGAATATACTTTTATTGTTTTTACAGATTTAAGTTGAAAATCATTCTTTTCTCTAATGGCTTACCGACCTATCGAGTCGCGACTCATCAGACGATGATGATTTTCACCATCACCACTCTGAGAGGGAGGAAGAGGAGAGAGAAAAGTTGTTCAGGATTGTCTCAGTTGGAATAATCCCAACGGAATCTGGCTCAGGCGAGTCTTCGTCCAACATGAGACCCTCTTCCTCTAAATCTACACACAACCCAACAGCCGAAATCACGCTCAACAGCAGTGATTCAGAAGATGATAACGATAACGCTCTATCAACTTCAAGAACTGAAGAATTAGACGGACATGTTTCAGACAGCGATGTACAAATCATTTATGAAAACAGCAACGAGAACTTGGCTTCACCCCAGAGTTCTGTATCTGCTGATGACGAAGAAAATCAGTTTGATACGTGGCAAGAAGCTGTGGTTCTCAGTGATAATGATGAAGAAACTCCTCCCGTTCCTGGTCCCTCCAACAGAACAAGGAAAATGATCTGCCATCGTTGTCCAACCGAAAAGGTTGGGACGTTCACCAACGAAGAGAAGTTTCGCATCCATATAAAACGTCACATCTTTGGTGACATTTTTCAGTGCGCTACCTGTCAGCGCCCCTTTAACAAGATCACTTTCTGTATTTCTCACGAAATACGGGTTCACGGGACTAAAATAAACTATGACAATAGAGATGGAGTGATCAGGTATGCGAAGCGATATGTGGAGGAGAGAGATGCCAAACGAGCAGCTAAGAAGTCTGCTCCTTCAACTAGCCGTCTTGCCCATCACAATTCTACTGATAAATCAGATGACGAAACGGATGATGAGCATCCCAAGTTTTACAACTATCCGATTATGACAAGCTCCGCTTTGTTTACCTACCGCGGACCTCCTGTCAATAGTATCTTGGAAGCTTATGAAATCCAAACAACTCATTCCTGCCCCAAAAGCAAAAAAATGCAATGCAATTGCGCAAAAGGCCGTGGACGCTCATTTGAAGAACGTTGAGGAAAAACATGACACGTACAAATGTAAGTGCTTACCTTTTTATTATATTTTTCTGTGGTAATTTTAGATTGAATATAAAACAATTGCGATTAGCAAATTATAGTGAATTTTTTTGTATTTAGTGAAGCAATGTCCATTTTCAAAGAAGAAGAACGCATCTGTTGGGGAAAAGCCAAAAGCTTCCAAACGTAAACGGGCAAAAAAGTAATATGCAACATAAAGATACATAACAAGAATGGTTACGACGTGACTTATGAATTGGCAGTATTAAGATTTATGGCGTTTTTGCCTACTTACGTTTAGAATGCTAATTAACTAACTATTTATTAACATGTTTCAGTATTGTATTATTTGTAAATTGTCTTAATTTAAGTTTTTTTTGTCGTTTACTAAAAGTTTAATTATCAATCATCAGAAACATTGTTACATAAATGTTACAATTCATACCTATAATTCATTTCACATTTTAGCTGACAATCAGTTTGTGTTCACTGGTTTTTATACAATAAAAGTTTAATAAATATTTAATAGAGAAAGGTTATAAGTTGAAATTAAATAAACACATTTTGCCAGATTGCATATCATTTACTCTCTCTTGATAAGCAAAATCCAGCGTAGAGACAATTATGTCAACATGCTAAATTAGAATGCAAAAATATAAATAAACTGAAAAGGATTTCTTCTTACATTTGTTTGAGACCTGGCATGATCATTCCACTCATTTTTGCACATCGTATGTCATTCTTTGCTCCAAGTTTGACTATTTTCTGATAACTCACATTTCTGCTGTGCCCAATCTATTGCTAGAAATGAGATGATTCAAAAAATGTAAGTTGTTTCAAATTACCCCCGAATTTCGTCTGCAGTAACAGGTTCCAGTCCTTATTTTCCAGTGACCTCTAATAGCACACGGTAGTTAATTATTGAGTAGTTGATATTGTGTCATTCCAATTTCTTATCGTTGCTGACATTCCAAGTCTTGGAATCTGGCCCAAATTTAAACAAGAAATGGAATGAATTTCTCAAGTTTGCTTCTAACTTTCTCTTCTATCTTCACTTAATTCATTCGGTAGGACCCATCTGAAAACAACAAAATTGAGGACACCATGATGTCCTTTACAGCTTCATAATTATCGTGTTGTTGTGTGGTACTATTTTAGATAAACTCAAGCCTTGGGGCAACTTGAACAAATCGACAGTGTAGAAAGAATGTACTGCGTTTGTAGCCAATTCTTCCAGTTTTATAATGCTTGCAGAAATTTTAATAAAACGGGATCTACAATTCATAATCGGACGTTTACTTGCATCAACCCCATAAGAAATCCCACAAGTCAATATAAGTTGAGCTGGAGTTTCTCTAACCACCGTAAAATGATCCTTGTTTGTCAAAACTGTCATATTTCCCTCAAAATATCGCGAATTTCATGTACTCCAACTTGCTCATGCTTCCGCTGATAACTGAAATCAACTTGAACGTTGTAATTTATTTCCACATTTTCAGCCATATCAAAAAAGAAGCTTACATGAAGTCGAAATATGCAATTTTCTAAAGGCATTTTGCTAGTTTCTGTTTAAGATTGCGCGAATAAATGGATCCAATGAAAAAATGTAACGCAGCATTTTTTAACCAAATTTTTTAAATATTGTTTTTGCACAAATATTTTTATTTTCCCAATAGTACTCTAGCTTTCAGGTATAACACAGCTAATATTTATATGATCAGTAAATATTTAGTGTAGATTGCAACATTACAATTTTTATAATTGTCCAGGTAACCATAAACTTACTCAAATATGAATTGGAAAAATTTGAAGCTTAAGATGAAAACTAAAGCTTTAAATAACAGGGTTTGTAATTCCTTAAATCTAAAACTATACATCTTTAACCATTTAAGCGCTGTGCTGCAACATTTTTACTTTCATTTCTTTAAAACATTTGTTTGCTAAATAAAACAGTTATGAATGAAACTTCTTCAAATCTTCAATAATTCTGATTATAGAAACCTCCATATAAATTGCTTCAATAATTTTCGTTTCGGGTACTTAGCAATTGTTAAACAGCCTTTGATAAGGTGTCAGATTTTGACATTTCTTTCAATTCAACCGTTTCCACTTGGGTTTGAGACACATCTTGCGTATTCACCACCGAGTATTCACCTTTTCGTCTTGATTTTAATTTTACAAAGAGAAATATGGCTGTTATAAGCCCGGAAAATGTTAGCAAGAACAACCCTGCCCCCACCAAAAAGAAAAATGGAATTGGCGTTGTCGGCACTGCAAACACTCTTGGAATATCCGGCAAATCAGCGAGAAGTATTTCCTCAGATTCCTGTAAAACGGATTTCCATTCTCGCAGCAAGCCCAAGTCCACAACCTCTTCTTCTTGATTTGTCTCAAGTTCCCCCTCATTCAAATCGACACTCCTACTCATCATCACGACCTTAGAATCGTTCAACAGTAGTCTGAGACCAGGGACAGAAATTGTTACTCCTTTTACCGTTTCAACTAGAGTGTCCACTTTATCTTCTGAGTTAGATGCTGTTGACTCTTCAAAATAATCTGATATTATGACTGTTGTAGTTTCCGCAAATTCTTCGTTACTTTCGGTAGCGATATTACTCAAATACAAGTCGGCTCCGTTTTTCACCGGTTGAAAAGTTGCATTGGATTTGGTGTCAACTCGAAACTGGTGGTTGTCTTCCAAGTCGTCTGAGGAAATAGTGTAGACCATTCCCTCTGGAATCAAAACAACATGGGGCTGTATTTCCCATTCAACATTTTCTATTGTGCCTTGTTTAACTAATGGCATTTGGACAGGAACAATGTCCATCATGGCGTTATTAAGAAGCAGCTGAAGCCGCTGGGCTACTTGTGTCATTGTCCCATTTACAATCCAAATTTCCCCTGGATGCTCGTCTAGAAAACCATGCATTTTGATCATAAGGTCTCCACCTACAACTTCTACCTTGGGAACATATTTAGTCCCAGACTTTTTTCGGATTGGGACGACAATATCAGTTAGGTCGATTGTCTGCTTCGGTGATTTATCCCAAATTTCTTGAGGCAAATCCACCTCAGTTTCAAATCCTGTGTAGATAAACACGTCATCCTGGAGTGATGTAATTTCATAAAAGGTGTCAAGAACACCACCTCCCACCAAATGGCTTTCCAAGTCACCACTACTTTCAAGCACGTTTCGATCTTCTACAGCATTTCCATAAATGTCAACATTCCTGTGGCCAACATAAAAAAGTTGTGAATTCGCCTGGAGCATGATTGTGACTCCCAGTTTTGCTGCTGCTGACTCCAGCTCTGGAATTACTTCTGAGCGAATATCAGGTGGGGTGAAACTGGATTTCGTACCTTTAACAAGTAAAATACTGCCATCTCTCCCAATGCTGATTTTATACCCGTCTTTCATAAGCATTAGGGGCTGGCTATAGAACTGGTCTTCAGCATCTAGTCCAGCTAGCATTGCGTGATAGTACTCCTTTTCCCCAATTTTGTAGTAAACGGCTTCTTCTTCCATATCAAACGAAATAGAATCCAACTCATTAATATTGAAAGAGAGATAATAGTTGTGGTTAGGTCCAAGCCAGGCATCTCCACTCGGGTCAAAGGATTTGGGCGTCATGAAATAATAGTGAAAGCCGCTCTTGTCCCACATTTCACTGGAATTGCCATACGGGGCCATTTCTTCTAAAGAAACTTGTGTTTGTTCGCCAATCTCAATTGTCAGGTTGAAACTGCAATTATTCCCGGCCGATTGATGTATAATGATGTTTTCCATGCCGGAAATTTGCTTCACGTTGCAGGAGGAGAGAGTAATTGTGTCGTTTCCCCCCTTTCTACCGCTCACCTCATGAATATTTCCTAGTTGAGCGATAAGAGTCTTTCCGCCAGACGTCAGGTTTCCTTCAATGCGACTATCATGGTGCAAAGACATTTCTATGCTTTTACCCGTTTCAAGCGTCTCACCAAGGTGGAGAAAGTTTGTGCAATTGACACAATCCCCACCATCCAGAATTAGTAGCGGGGTATTAAGCTCAAGTATCCAGAACTGATTTGCAATGGCACTTTTGCTACCAACAATGCTCCTTCCTAAAACACCTTCTGTTTCATTGGAGTATTCTCGAGTCGCCCCGTTCTCATTTTCTTCAGTAATTTTAACCACAAAGCGAATAAGTTGAGCTGGAAGCAAAGGAACTTTGCCATCATTTTGGAGACCTTTTCCATAGATTAAAATTGTTGCTACGGTAGCCCCATCCTTTCCCACGTGAAGATCACCTTTCACGGGAACGCCAGGTTGAGCTTGAAACTCAAAAATTGGATTGGAATATTGCTCTGATCCAGTTTCTCTGTACATGTTAAAAACGTGAACTTTCTCCGCATTTTCACCGGCAGCTTTAACCTTGAGTCCCAACGTACTTTCATTTTTGTTAAACCCAATAGCTTGGATTTGTTCCCATGCGATGTGGCCAAAGTTCAATATGTGCCGATTGGTGTCAAGTGCATTGAGTTGTAGATCTATTGTGAGAAGGGGCGGCATTTGGTAGCTGAATGCCCCGAATTTCCGCATGTTCTTCACTTTAGTAAATTCTCCCATAAATATTTCAGTTTCGGTGAGGTTGTTATTGCAGCCTTTTTCAGAAATAAAAATCAGATCCTCCTGCCCTTTACGAGCCCCTCCTCTACCGTTGACATAATTTGTGGTGCAACCTACGTGGATGGAGTCGGGTTGTTCAGGTCGCCCCAAAATGTGAGAAATGTTTCTAACTTTTCCCTTTTGTGTCGCATGTAGAAAGCCCATCTCTTCCTTTTCCAGATTGATGAGATATGTTCCATTGTTGTTGGATTCTTCCAAAATCAGGGCGTTTTCAGATCCACCTCCTCCAATCACAGATGTGGTTCCTAACTGAGCAGGACCGGAGATTGTAAATGTATCATTTGCATTGCCCCCTGTTATCTGCCAAGAGCCGTTGCTTACTTGAAACAAGTTTGGGATTTGAGTATAACCCGAAACAGTATTTGTGTGCTGAGGAGTGTTGAGATGCCACAACGCTTT
Source organism: Orchesella cincta (assembly GCA_001718145.1). Classification (NCBI taxonomy): domain Eukaryota; kingdom Metazoa; phylum Arthropoda; class Collembola; order Entomobryomorpha; family Orchesellidae; genus Orchesella; species Orchesella cincta. The sequence goes on from LJIJ01002004.1 coordinate 26,077, forward strand.
GATATTTAGGGTTTCTCTCTCAATCAAAAGTTGACTTGGTGGTTCGTCAGAGCCAATTTGTAATAATTGAATGTTGGGGCTACTCAAAAACTGCTCATTGTTTGAGGGGTCAACGTCCAAAACTAGTTTAACGAGCTCTCCACGACTCCCTTCAAGTCTAATAAGGGCAGATTTGCCATCTCTACTTCTTGTTCCTGGACCAAACCTGCTAATCTTTTGGCTCAGCTGGAGGACTAAATTGAGCCCAGTTGCGTTTTCGGATTGACTTTCCATTTCGAACAGTAATCGATTGTTTTCTTCGGCAGTAGAGCCAATTGCAAATACCGTGATTTGTTCCTGTTGTTCCATTTTTTCAACCTTCACTTTAGAATTACCTTTAGCAACAACTTGAAGTTCACGACTGGAGCAAGACTGTGGAATGGTAACCAAATCAGGAGCTCCATCAGATCCTCCCATTCCCATTACCAATTTAGTGTCACAAGCACAAACCACGTTGATTGGAACGCCTGGAACTCCATGAACATTTTCAATGCTGTTGAAATTTCTGAGGTCCACCAAAATTCCTCGTAGTTGTTCTTGAAGCCGTAGTGTATCTTCACCTTCTCCCCCTTCCAGTCTTAGTTTGGAAATTTGGGACGTGGAGACCACAAACTCATCATTTTGCTCTCCTCCAACAACGTGCCAGTTTGGCCCTGATATTTCGAATATGTTTTCAATTTTCGGGTTGCCCAGTCTTTTATACTGTTGATTGTATCCATATTTACGAAGATCAGGAAGAGTGTGATAAAATATTGAAGGACTGGATGGAGACACAACCAAAATAGAATATTGGGAACTACCAGGAGTTTCTTCTTTAAAATATATTGATAGAGTTCGTTCACTTTGGAATATAAGGTATAAATTGGTTCCTCCAACCTTCAATCTGTTTTTACTCTCAAACACAGCTCGCTGTGACATAGGTGCGAAAAATATGATTTCAAGTCTCAACAAATTTTCAGGAAAAATCTTCAAATTAACATCAATTTGATGTAAACTGCTCTCCACAATCAATGTCACATTGCCCCGTTTTAAAAGGGATTCTATGTAGGTGTATTGGGCTGCAATCACAGTCAAATTTACTGAACACATTGCCCCAATCTCTTCTGGAATCAAGATGTGATCCTTTCTTAATTCATTTTTTCCACCCCTGCCCATTATCAATCTGAGGTCACAGGAAGCAGTCACCTGATCAGATTCTCCTGTCCGTCCGTAAAACTTCTCAATGCTTTTGATTTGTATATCCATTTTTCTATCCATACTTTGCAGAGTCCCGTTTTTAAAATTTGCAAACAATGTTTGTCCCTGTGCGCAACTGTGGTGAATATTTAGTACATCTTCTTCCGAAGCCCCACCAAATAACTTTCCGTTCAGAGATGAAACACAGTTTCCGTCAAGCAAAAATTCGGTGGAGCCATAACCTGCACGAAACTCTTTGGTCCCACTTTCTCCCACTCTGAACAACGTAGGTGTTCTATCCAAAGGATTTAAATACACGGTATCATTCCCGTTTTCCAAATCAATGAGCAAAATCTGTCCATTCTTTTCTCTTTCTTTGGGTTGGCGAATGGCGATGGCATTTTCACACAGGTACTCACCATTCTCCAATTCCCCACTTATTTTGAATCCCAAATTTGTTATCGAACCTGGTTTGCACATGAAGTTTGCCCCTTCCACATCTTTCGGCACGGCCCGCTCCCAATACACGTTTTGCCTTCTTCGAAAGTCCACCAGAGAATTAGATTTCGGATCGCCAAACCGCGTTGTGTTTGCTTCTTCACATTGGCATTCGTATTCATTCCAAAGTAGGAACTGAATACCACCGTTTATACCGCCTTGAGTTGAAGTAACATTTCATGTGGATCGCAGAAGCGAAAACTAACTTCATCCCTTTTCCCTCGGTCAATGCGCTCCTCGCAGTTTCCATGGCATTCTGAACAAGGCATGTGCCTGAAACATTTTTCTCCCACAGTTTCCCAACTCGACCAAGACCTACAATGCCATTTGAAATCGAAAAAAAGACCCTCCTCCTGTAAAAAACCGTTGAGTATTATAATATTGTAAAAATTAGTTGGAATACTGAAAAATGTATACAAAAAACTTACTTTGCATTTTTTTCTCTTAAGGTTGCATCCACCTTCATAAATCAGGGTTCGTGAAGGAAAGACCACGCCAAGGAACTCATCATTCTTTTTTAAAAAGTCAACTTTTTCCCCAACGATCAAATCATTTGCCTGTTTCTCCTTTATCAAATGGTCGAGATAATCATAATTCCCTGTGATTCCAAAGCCCGTAAAGTGATTCCGATATACACCCTCTTTTTCAAAGTCCAACATTTTTATCTCAGAATTTATCCGGTTCACCTCATTCTGAGCTTGGTAGGGAAAGCAGCAATTTGTTGACAAGACTAACCACAATCCCAGCGGCAACTATGAAAGGTGCAGCTGGCGGAAACGCCAAAGAGAGTCCTACAACCGTGGCTGTTGTTGCTATATCAACGGAATCCGAAACTATGTCAGCAATCGCGTCATTTCTCTCATATTGATTGGTGGCGTTGTTGAGCCTGTTGACAGCCTTGACAATTGAGTAGACACTCATCCCAATATCTATAACTGCCCCAACTGGACCTGCATACTTTCCTAGTTTCATTGCCAGTTTTGCCTTTCCCACGTGGTTGAAAATTTTACCACCCGCCCAAACACCTCCCTCAAAGCCAAGCAGTGCTCCCACAATAATCAATGACTCCGTGTCCCCATTAGATATCGCTTGGATAATTGACTTTCCCAAGAAAAAACGACCAAGTGGCTTTCGACACTGCCCCCACCCCTTTCCCAAATGCTTTGGCTTTATTTGAGTTGGCGAATGAGTTTATTTTCTGGGCTACTTTGCTGTTGCTCAGCTTCATCCTCAGGTTGTTTTTTGCACTTGAGAGTCTGTCCGAAACTGTGTCAATTCCCTGCCCAGATTTTCCTTTTAATTTTTGTACGTCGCTCGCAACTCCCACTGTTCTAGCGTGAGCTTTCACCTGTTCCAACTCGATGAGTTTTCTTGCCTTCTTGCTTTCGATACTGTCTTTACCGCTGAGGTCAGGGACTTCCCCATTCATCTTTCCCTTGACTTTCTCTGCCTTCTCTTGTTGCCCCTTTGCATCAGCTTTTTTATATTCCTTAACAAATTCTTTGGAGTCTACGGATTCCACATCCCCATTGGGTTTGACACAAATGGCACAGCCACAGCCAGGAGCTCTCTTTCGCCTTAGTCCACGTGGAGGATTGCATTCCCACGTCTTACTAGATCTCTCCCCATAGTTATCATCCCCATCCCATTTAGGTTTTTTATTGTCCTGTTCAGTATCCGCTTCATAATTTCCAGGTCTCTTGCGTTTTGCGGACGCTGCATCTGGGAACATATCAACATCCTCGCCCGCATAAGTTGTGAGTTTCACTTTCTTTCCTAAATCGGGAATATCTCCACCAGAAATTCCGTGCACGTGAACAATCATTCCTTTCATTTCATCCACTGCGAACTGGACACGGACATGCCCTTCTTGTCCCCATACCTCCACATTGGTTTACCATCGGCAACCAAACCGTGCTCAAAATGTTAGCTGGGTCACTGGAAAACTGGTCACTTTGGTGTATGTATGGTATTACCAGGTTTTTTTTCAAGGTAAAACAGAGTGTTTGAGGTGAACTTCTCAGATTGATAATTGCTGTTTCTTTCGCTCAAATCAGCGCGTATGTCTTCTGCAGACATGCCCATGTATTCAGGATCGTTTCCGCCGCTGTAAAAATGTTTATTCCAAGTGCTCTCTTTTATTTTATAAGCTTTTCCACTTCGCTTGAAGCGACGACGCTCTTTTGTCACTTGTGAAGGGACTAACTTTGCTCCTTGTCCTATCAGCAGCTTCTTTGCCTCGTTGTTTAACAACGAAGTGTCATTGTAAATGGATGTTGATGGAACAAATGTGGAATCCTTGCTAAAAAATCCATAACTGTATGTTTCTTTCCCAGATACGATTATGATTGTATTATAAAAAGTTGATGAGTGGCACGAGGGCCACCATGAGGGCCAAATGTTTTCATTTTCGGCTTAATAATTCATTGAATATCCACCAGCGCATAATCAATGGGAGCAGAACTGAGGATTTAAGAAGCTAATTAAAAGTTGCCTATGACAGCTGAATCAATTTCTTGAAAACTTTGACTGCTTAAAGTAGCTGTTTGAAAAAAGTTAGAAAGAATGCAGGTTTCAGGCAGCAATAGCCTTTACTGCGGTGCCCTCGTCAATTGCCTTGAGGGTTGCCCCCGCACAAAGCATAATGAAAAATGCTAGCGATCGTTGGTCATTTGTGAGCCAAATAAAAAAGAAAGCAAATACTTGTTTTAAGAAGGCAGAATTATTTACGAGTTCGTTAGTCACACATGACGGCGATACGAGATAAATGTCGCTACCAGTATTCAGGTTTTATTAAACCGTAGTCACTTGGTCATTTCGCGGTCATTTTCTTGCGAAAGTTCGAGCAAAAAAAGTCAGTATTGGCGCATATCCACGGTTTGGTAAGGGCTTACAGCCAAGTTGGAAAAGTGGTTCGAGTGTCGGTACGCAAGCTAGCAGTTCATGCGATTACATTAACTGGGGATCTGGCTTGTAGATTGGTCAATTAATGAATGAAATATAGTTTTCGCATCCGAACGTAAATCCCTTTCTGGGTACATAAATTGCTCGCTTACAGAAAGGAACCCGTTCGCTAATCTTGATGACTAATACAACATTCAGAGTGAGCTCAGAAAGAGAAAAATTAGTCAGCCGTATTGGAGCTGCAACGTTCAATAGAGAAGACTACTTCTTTTTATATATGTTTGGACAAACTGAGATCATGAGACATTCCCATACGTCTGTAGCTGGACATCATTGAAATTATCAATTGCCTCTTGATGACTCATATTTACGTTCCTCTCAACCGTAGTGAATCAGTTCACTTATTAATATATTATTATCTGTTTCATCTCATCGTCAGTTGCCAACTTGCATATTAATATGATATAAGGACGATAATGATGACGCTTACCCGGTTGTAGTTAAAACTGAAGAATCTTAGAGGAAACGGAGGAGGTTGTGAAAGTTGCCCACGTCTCTGCCCCAACTTCTTTCGTGAATGAAGATAATGAGATAAAACCTGAGCCTGTTTTACTTTACTCTATCATTCGAGTTCCAATCTGGAATGGGAATCTGTTCCCAACAATGAGCATAGCTTATAGATGCTCTTTTGTCCATACACGAGCAATTCGAGGTTGCGTGTCCAATTCCATCTCAAAGTTCATGAGAATGGAGTTATATCTATTCCCTGTAAAAACAGTGGATTACACAACCTTCCAAAAAACTTTGCAGCTGTTATCATCATCAATATGTTCCAGAAAAGAAGATAATTCCGGTTCATAAAAGAAAACCCCAAGTTTAAAAAGAACCGGCATGACTCACCAGTCCAGATTTTACTGGTTTCAAGGAAGGAAGTAAACGCAACTCGAATATTATAACTCTCAGATGCAACAATTGTCCATTCACAGTAAAAAATAGTGTTGTTGGAATGAAGGGACACATAAAACTTCACGACCCTACTAGAGGTGGGACAAACCCGCTTGCACAAGCCGAGTGTCCCATGGGCGCTTGCGAATACCCATGGGTATGGGCAAGCTTGCGGGGACCTTGCAAGCGCAAGTGCAAGCGGCTTGGGCCAAAAAAATTTTGCCAAGCGCTTGCGAATACCCCCGGTATTTTTTACTGTAAAATTCCATAAAAATGCCTATCTCTAAATCCCCATTCTTGTCATCACAACCTATAAAACTGCAATTTATATGTAAAAAATCATGTTTTATTCACAGTTTTGAGTAGTTTAAACCAAAGAAACTCTTTGAAAATGTCAAAATCTGATTGTTGAACACAATATTTGACTATTTATACGAAGTTTTAGGTTAAAAATGTCCGTTAATTTTTTTTGCAAGACTTGCAAGCGCCCATGGGTGCAAGCAAGCCGGGTCAAATTTTTGTTGCAAGCAAGCGCAAGCGGGTTTGGGCAAGGCCGGCAAGCGTGGGTGCAAGTGGGTCATCATTTTTCGCCAACTTCCCACCTCTAGACCCTACCTCTCAAGCGGTTCCTTGCCTTATTTGTGGTGCGTACGTGCTTCCAGAGAAGATGAAAATGGAAGTATCTGAAGGCGCTGTGCTAGTTAGAGCTAAGCGGAGTATGAGACAGGATGAAAGTTTAACCTGAGTTTGAGTTCATATACATGATGATAATCATAAATGTATGTGTACTGCTATTTGTTATAAACCTGTTGGTCTCTTTTTTTCTTTTTAGTCAACCTACCATCGCAAAATGAAATTGGAAATGTTATGCGAAAGCAATATATTATCATCATTTTGTCTCTTCTCGTGTATGAACGTTTGTACTGCTGCTTCACATTTGTTTTTCTCATTTTTTTGCTTACCAATTAGAAATAAGGTTATAAATTGTTAGTTTATATAAATTCCTGACCTTTTATTAAATGACACCACGCGCTGAAACTTAA
>LJIJ01002005.1:0-32670 GCA_001718145.1 Orchesella cincta
GAAGAGAGAATCTCGCGCTCTCTTCTCCGGTCCTGAGAGGCTGTTTCTTATTCTTTATGGTTTTCACATTTTTTATGATTTCTGAACTCATAATGACTTGACTTATTTTCTTCTCTTCACTCTTCACCATTCTTCTGTTCGTGAAAAGAGTCAACACTTTTATACACGTGCTTAATAATTTTTGTGCATGGATGGTTGAATTGCTTTCAATACTCAAACCAAACCACATGCCATAATAATGCGTGCCACGCCACAGACAGAGATATTCTTCTTCTTCTTATTCATCTCTTCTCATTGATCCAGTTCTGGAAGAAATGTTTAAAAAATGGGAACTCACATCCGCCAAACTTTTTCCTTTTGACAAACTATTATACTCATCTTATTCACACTCTCGAACACTCCATTTCTTTTCGCTTTTCCCATTTTTTCTTCTCTTTTTAAAAAAACGTTCGGATTTTTCTAAAAGAAGACTTTTGTGATGATGATGATGATGTGAGTGAGGATATATATTATATTCTTCTTCATGGGTTTTTTGGTGTGGGAAGTTTCCGTCATAATTTTTTGGGTTTATTGCTTTTGACTGATGTATTTTTAACCAGAAGGATTTTTCTTGGGCTCGCTTGCTAAACAACCAAAATCTCACCAACAACGGATTTATATAGTCATCATTCATAATATGTGTAATGTACATTTACCACACATGATCATAAAGGAAGGGGAAGGCTTGTTGGTTGGCAGAGACAGACGAATATTTGACGTATGATGGAATATTTTTGTCATGAATCTGGATCTTATTAAGAAAGGCCTTCTCGCTTTTATCCACTTTAATGAAAAATGTGGAGAGTGCAATTTTCTGTAAGAGCATTTTTGTAGTTGTGGCTCATCCAAAAAGTAATCCATTTCGGAATTTTGGAAGAAAATGAATGTAAAATATCAGAATGAAAAATAGGTACAAAAGAGCCACTTATATAATTGCCCGAAATCTCCATTTACCAACACTTGTTTTCACACTCGTTCACGTTGTTTCATAATTTATTTATCTCATAATCATGAATAACAATTTAACAGCTCGGTAGCTCGCTCTCTGCTGTTGCTGCACATTAATTTTGTGGCTAATTGTTCTTAATGTGATGATAAGAAATGATGGGGGCAACTTTTGGAGGAAGCTACCTTTTAGCTACACACATAATATTCATGTTTTCTACTCTACGTGCAAATTTTCCACTTGTTTGCACACACTCAACCCGCTCCGCTCCTAAAACATACAATTTACAACCAGTCACACATGTTTTATATCACACATTCATTGTACCTAATCATAATCATTATCATCATGAGCTCCACTTCTTCTCGGAAATCGTCTTGTATCAAAACACTCTCATGTATATTTTTGTTACAACTACTTGCTAGTTAGCAAGTTTATACCTTTGTGGTCTGCTATCCTATCCCATCTCGTATTTGTATCTCTCACAAAAATCAGCGGAAAAAATAGGAAAGGGAGGAAAAGAAGTAGAAGTTAAAACCTGTTTGAGTCCTATACCAACTTTGCACCCTCTACTCTGCTCACTTCACGTCACTTGGCTCACTCACTCAACTCTTATTTCCTGCAAAAGCTAAAACCATCATGATCATCATCATCATCATCCCAACTTTTTAATAGATAAGAGGAGTTCGCCGCATCACCAGAAGAGTAATAAGTTAAGTGAGTCAGTGAGTGGAGGGATTGAAGCGTGAATAAAACTTTTTTTGTATGCTTTTAACACTTTTTCCTCACAAAATCACTCACATCACATTCAACATTACTATTAAATTACGTTGAGATACATATGTATATTATACGGTTTGCCTTTTTCTACTACTTTTTCATTCTCGGTCAAAATGTCTGCAACATTTCATCAATCTCATAAAAATTTTAATGCATCATGCAAACCGTCTGGGGCTCCACACTGATTTCCTGACACTTTTCACGTTACCCAACTAAAATACACAACGCAGAGGTGTAAAGTAAAATGACGGGAATGGGAATGTGAATAACAGATTTTGCAAAGAAGAAAAAAAACACCTCACATGCAAAATACTATAGTAGGTTCATTTTATGTTGTTATTTTGTTGCGAGAAACTGTTTGAGATGCAGAGAGCTCCCCATCTCACATTTTATTTGGGGAGCATGACTACTTTATCAAATACACCCAGAGTGGTTTATAGGTATAGGCAGATGATAATAGAATTTGGGTATAGTTCTCCACACCACATGCATGATAATGTACATGTGCTCATTTGTATGTGCAAGAAAGTGTGCCCCTTGTTGCTGTTTTCGTTATATGTTTGGTGCGGCTCCCTGGGAGCCCAGAAATAAAAAGGAGATAACAGCAGGTAGTGGTAGAATTGGTAGGGTTCTCTATTAGCTTTTATTTTTACTAAGCGAAGAAAAAAAACACATACATTGTGAAAAATTTCCTTACTTAGTTGGGGAGAAAGAGTTGAAGGAAAAAAACAAGAGTAAGTTAAAGTCCCTAATAATTCCCAGATCCATCGTTTCACCTGTCTATCCTCTTGTCTTCACTCACTCTTATCGCACACCAGAGTACATTATATATTGGGAGGAATACTCTGAGTTAAACTTTTATATTTTGAACAGGTAGCCCCATTTCAATTTATTCCTTGGTTTGGTATACTTACAATGTACATCACATATTATATATTATGCGGATTGTATTAGAGTGGGCGTGTTCCACATCATACTGAGAGAGAAAGAGAGCTGTGTATGCCCTTATATATTATGGAGAAATAAGGTGTAATCCAAAAGTAGGCAATTGTACACTCTTCCCCGAAAAACGCCCGCTTTTACATATTTAATGATTCTGCTAATTTTTCACCACATTGGGCTTGCACGCACGCACACAAAACCGATGAGTGTATGAGTTATGTGAACCACTCACAATGAGACGGAATAGATAGCAAAAGTACTCGTTGTGGCCTGTCTACTTGTCAACACTTTGACATCAGCATTATTTTATGTATTTCTACAGGTTCATTTTCTCTCTTTTCATTCCGACCCTCCGTATTTTCGCATTTAGATCATCAATTGTGTGCGTTTTCCCCTTGTATTTTTAAATCGAACCATGCAGCTGCCTGTCATTAAATTTTTTGGTAACTGTATTCCTCTTTACAACACAACAAAAATATGTCAACATAATGCATCCAACCTACATAGCAACAACAATTTTGAGTGCAAGCTGATGCGTTTTGTCAGACAACGAGGAGAAGCACCTGTTTTGTATGGTTTTTTATGGAAAGGGTCAAAGAGAACACTCACAGAAGTTGAAGAAGGTTTTGTTACTTGATTTCATGAACAAGTGTTCAACCTGCTGCTTTGTAATTCAACACCGAAATGACCTCATGCATTTTCATTCAACATTTGCCACAATGGTAACTCCAATTTTTAGCACTACGCTTGCAAGATAGTAACTGAATGATTCACTAACCTAGGGTTAATTTTTATGAATGCCAGATGGTCGACGTCTTCCTGTTACCCTACACCTTGCTGTCTAATTTAGTCTAATGGGCCCTATGAAAGCATTATGACCCGAGTGACATGCTTCGATTTTTTTCTTTTTTTGAGCTTCTCTGAAACTTATTGATATAAGCTCATATAAGGAAGTGTAAGCGATAAAGTTGTACCGTGTGAATAAAGATAATTATTATAAAGACGAGAAAAAATGTGATACTGGTTCTGTTATAATTGATGCTGACCTTTCCCAAAACCTTTTGCAATATGTTCAGACGTCATTAATTAAGAAATACAATACAATTTGCTACTAATTAAACAGAAACTTACGATAACAAGGACTTTTTCTACTTCGCTCAGGGGACATCGAATATGGGTTGCCTTAAGCATTAGATGAGGCCACCAGTGAAAGACCAGTCGAAGTAAACCTGCGGTCAACACTATGAAAATCCAAGTAACCACCGTCCGTCCCATCGATCTTTTGTATCCCTCGATTTCCATTTCGTCCTCCTCTCCATAATTGAGAAACTCAGGGAACTGGGATGAGTCAGTTGAAGTCTCATCTTGACTGGATCCCTTTGTTCCATTATCATGACAATTGGATCCGTTCTTTCCTGCAATGTAATTAAAATTGGAGTTAGAATCGACAGATACTGTAGTTTTAGCAAAGCTAACCCAAAAGTTTCAAACTTTATCTTTTGAATAGAGTACGGAATGAGGAGATGGTTAAAACTTTTTACACACGTTACAGACTTTTGTTTCTTTTAGATAGGGCGAAACCAGAAAACCGTGAAAGTAAACTTTCCTATTTTATTACTTTGCCTTCAAAGGATAGCCAAGGCCAGCCACTAATTTATATGATTTTGCTTCGTACAGGTATTATAGCCTATAACCGCCGGGTATTCTGTTGGGATTGGATTAATGTTTGCATGCATGTGGTCAACAAACAATATCAAAGACCAACCCTAATTAAATCAGCTTGGCATCGTCTAGCCGAGCTGATATACGAGGTAGCATAGATGCGACGGTTTATCAAAACGTATGACATTGGAAAGCAGGCTAAATCATAAGTACCCCTAATGTCAAAGTCGAAGGTCGGTCGTAGTCGAATGATGCAACTTTTGTCTGAAAGTGGGGGAAACTGGTTTATGGAACAGTGATTTCACCTTCAGAACTTGCTCTCATAGAACCCACTTAGTAAACTAGAATCATTTTAATTATTTAATTGCTTTTTCTTACGAAAGGCATATTAATATGGATTCATTCTCAGTGTTCCCCACTGCATTCTTCATTCAAAAAGACTCATTGTACAATTACGAGCATATAGCTAGAATCTAAACCTTTGGTTTTGGTACTTGAAGTCTTTCAATTTTTCCGAAATGACATGAGCATACATGTATTGAAATCAATAAAATAAATACCAACTTATTTGTAGTAGGTACACAGATGACTTCATGCTTATTCAAAGAACATGTATTGATACGAACAATACAAACGTATGTGCTCAGTTCTCAGGAGTATGACGCATGCTCGGATTGGCAGTTGTTATATTATTTCCATGAATTGTCAACCATGGCTGCCGTGCATTGTGATTCTTTTTCACACTTTGCTTCATTTCATTAGTCTGATGTCAAAAGTTCCATACATGTACTTCCTCAAAATGCTAAGATGGAAGCTATTCTTTACTAGTGAAACTTTCATGATACCTAAGTGGCAACATCCACAACCATCGCCTCTTTATCTACATCTCAAATTTTATTACTTTCTGTTGCTAGCTTGTCTAGAACAAAGGTGATTTTTTTCTTGTGTATGACAAGCAATAAACTTTCTGTACACGTTGCAGAGTTCCAAAATGACGTGTATGAAATGCTTTTTAGCTTCCTGAAAAATGAATGGTGGCTCAATTTGATTGATGGAAAATGCTTATCGAAACAAAGGGCAATGACATGAAGTTTATCCATACTATTTTAAAAAATGTCGCCTGTGTCGCCAGTAGAGTAATTTGCTAATTGTATTCGTTATCAATATGATGGATGAATGGATGGATTGCATTAAAGTGCACTTCCTACAAGACATATCGTCGGTGGAGTTGCTATAAAATACTTGTCTAAACTTTTCCTATTGAATTGATCAAGCAAAACTTGATGACGAGCGATGACAATAAAAGGGCAATAAAGATCGAATTCCGTCGCCAGCATTGCTATCATTAAACTTTGAAGCTTTGAATTCTGTCTAGAAATATCCGATCATTAAACATTTTCTTTAAATGCAGGCCATACTATAATATGGCTCGTATATATCTCAACATTGCACTACAGTGAAATAACGATGGAATATGATATAAAAATAACACTTTAAATTCAGACTGGGTGGTGAATTCTCATTAGTGAATGGACGTGTGATAAGCTTATGATGCGAAGTGTAATGTGGTTGCAGTGTAATGCAATACTGCTATTAAACACATGTTCGCCGCCTGCATAAATATATGACCCTATATCTTTAGTAAAAATGGTGACAGAATGTTTAACCCATTAAATCGAATGAGCAAGATTAGAGCGTGCCCTGTTGATAACATGAGTGCATACAGTAGCCGAGTAGTCTTTTACAACAAGATAATTAAGATCAAGGTTTTAAAGATGCATCCTCGCCGTTCTTATACCTCTTTTGCATAGAACGTGCCAATCCTTTACGTCAAAACTTCATGCTTTTCATTGTCGCTTTTACATGACTATTAGCGGTAATCCGGAATAGTAAGTAAGCCACGGAAGTCTGACTGTCAGAGACAGGATTATGAATAGACGATAAAAATTTCGCCATTTGGCCGGATTAAATCTACTTTTAGCTCTTCATGTTTACAATGAAGATACATGATACAGTATGAACATTTGAAAGTGTATGCATTTTTGTGTTGATTCATTAACTCCAACTAATCTTTTAACTTCAACCAATAGGTAAGGCTTAAATTGCAATGATGTATTGACATAACATTCATGAGCCTCTTTTTAATATTATGCAACATGTTAATAGTTCGGACACGGATGTGCTGAATTGTAAAAACTACTGACAGTATTACCTTTAAGTAGTTCAACTTGTTGATCTTCAAATCGTGCGCTGGTTCCGATGGAATCTTCCCACAAGTAATGGTAAGATGGGAACCATCGTCTGATCTTATGCCAAACACTGGTTGCCGGCGACCCGGATGTGGGGCTTGCCATTATCAGCAGTCAAAACGCCCGACTTGCGAGCGTTTAGACAAGGAATTTGGGAGGGTTGGCAAAAACCCCTCGACAAACTTCCTTCGTCTCCTCTCTTACTTTCTTGAGTGGATGGAATTTTGAAAACTTGCGAAGGAAATTATTTCTCTCAAGCGAGAGTCAGTTTGGTAAATGACAATAATTAATTATTATTTTTGAACAGCAGTGAAAATTATGTTTTAAATATATAAATGGAAATAACTCAAAGTCTTAACAACAACTGCTCGAGAGTTACAATATTGGGTTGCTATATTCAATGTTGCGACACTTGCAGTTTATATAGGCTTGTGTAGGTTGCACGTAAATGCAGTTTGGATTTCAGTTCTATCTAAATGATTAGTGTTAGGTTTTCACTTGTCATAAATCTTTTGAAAATAAGTCTATAGTTAACTTTTCAATTGGCTAGTTATATATTGTATGTAGTATACTTAATATACTCATTTATTGGTAACTCAAAAAGTTTTGTAGCATTTGTGACATATGTGATCACTTCCCACGGCCACTTTCACCAAAGATGATTTTGTCTCAGTGTTTATAAAAATAATTCAGTAGTTCATAAAATATTGTCTATGCCTAATGGAAGATTGGCTTTGTTAATTGTCTATTGAATACTACAATGTTGTAGGGATGCTATCTGCAGGGCAATGGTCTCCAGAAGTTAGGGCCAAATGTGCAAGATCCACGCGGTTCGTGAACCTGAACTTGGGATGTGCAATCGTGACAAAGATGAGCAAAAGCTGATGCTGCGCTATTGCTATCTTTTCCACCCGGGCCTAGTCAGTCTCCCGGATTATGCAGTACCCAAGGCCATCGTACTTCTTCAAATTTGCAAAGAAACTCCTGTGCCCTGAAGGGTGGCTCGTCGATAAGGTTTGCAAACCAAGCCCCTCCGATATCTTGATGAAATGTAGGATATTGTGTCACTGGCACTTTGAATTCAATACCAAAGTAATATTGTTCACGGCTGATTTTGGCAATTGGGGAAAATTGTTTATTTGATTGTTCGCTAATACTATGACTAATATCGGATATGGGTATTATTAACTGCATATTGAATAGGCAACGAGATCTGAGAAAGTTCACTTGATAAAGGTTGTAAAATTGTTGAAATATCCAACAAATTATAAGACTCGTGAATTAAAGTCCGAATTCTGGGACGAATCATGCAGACTGCGTAAACTTGGTGAACGGATGCGATACAAAATTTTGGTACTGAAATGAAAGTTTACTTTCACTTCAGCAAGATGTAAGTATCAACTTCACAGAGAGATAGAAAACAACCGTAAATCTAATTGGAAACGACGATGAATCACTGAACAAGACACTAGTCTTGAGCTAAAGAATTGGCGATTTAAATTTAATGTAGTTTTTAAACGTCAATTAAACCAGCTTCCGCTCCGTATTTTTCAACAAGTAAATTCTTGGAAATATCCAAATTGTATGGTATTACGATGAATGGAACAGTAAATGCAAAAACTTTTATGTATTCAATATACAAAGGTGAGTAGAGACTCAAATATAAGTTGATAAGACGTGTAGAAGAGAACAAGAGCAATGCGAAGTTGAATTCAAAGGAAATGCGAGCTCGTGTTGGCTTGACTCAGACAAATTATCGACTGAGGATATGTGCGGTGAGCATTGGAGGAAAGCTGTGAGTGGCAGAGTGTAGGTTGTGTGTGGAGGTATAAGAAGGAAAGGAAAAATAGAGTAGTTGTGCAAAATAAAGGAATATTGCAATATGAGTCCATATATCACGCATTCGTTATTCCTCCGAGACATCTTAGGAACATACTTACACTTGTAGGAGCACATAGAGCTTGCTACAACAGATTGCGATACTGAAACCTTACATTACCATGCCATGCCACATTTACCCATGTACGTACGCCGTAGTATTGGAAGAGCTATGGTAATTTTTCGCAAGCCGGAAAGCTTCTCATGACAATGCCAGTTGGATGGAACGGGGTAAAGGATATTATGCTGTAGTGCCATGTGAAGACAATGTGAAATGGGTTTAATATTCCATAATATTGAAAGTATTCTTGAACTGTACGCCATCATAGTGCATGTGGTAGAGCTTTGCTGACTAAAGGGCTCGTAGACCCGAGCGTAGTTCATCTATCGTTTATATATTGATATATTAATATTATTTCCGAAAAATACTAGCTAGAGAGAGAATTTGTAGAGAAATTGGTAGGACCAAGAATGGAAGCATGTGTGCGTCTAGCAAAAACTACTCGGGTTGCATTCTCGTTATGTATTGCGAGTTTTACTCCAACTCCGAACTTCATCGAAAGCTTTTTACGTTAACTTTCCCAACATTTTTTATGCTGTCATTTACTGTATATTTCAGTTTCAAGTACCAAGTTTCTAGCAAGTGGCAAGTGAGGAGTGAAGCATGGGATTTTCATACTACTGATGCATGGAAAGCATGGCGGTTTTTTCCTTGGAAAACAAGCGAAACACAGCTCTCGCTATCACGCTACACAACACTACATGAAAATGAAGTGTCACTTTTACATTTTTTATGTCCATGTCCCAATTCAATTTTTTATGCTCCATGCGTTTTTCCTGTATCTCATGCTCATTATCTCGTAGGAAATCACATTCGATTAGACATTGTAGTTGTAGTTTGCCAGCACCTCAATCATTGCTTTCGCTTTGTACCTAATGCGGAGGTCAGTCATACTAGGAATTCGTTTGCAAGTTCCTATTTTTACCGTTGCTGACGTCTACACTTTTAGTAACATCAACCGATTTAAGGGATCACTCGTCATGATAATGAGCAGTATTTTTATTTCAATTTCTGAGTCATTCATTAAAACAATACTTCGTAATGTTTTATTATCGATGAATCACACAGCAAATTTTACACATAAAACATATCCTTATAATGCTGTTGTTTAGATTTGTTGAATGATATACAGCATCCGTTATTGATTAGTATACAGAGTATACACCATTTTTGTTAGTTTAACCCGTGTCACCATTGCTTCCTGCATTTGATATAAAATTCTTATCTTCCAGCATAACATTCCAACATACCTATATTAAACTGGGTATGATTTAATAGAGCTTACGTAAAATTTAAGACATTTCGCAACTCATACCTGTACGACTACTACCACGTACTACAACGATACTATAACAATTCATGTAACAATTGGACATAAAAACTTGTATTACGATCATGATTCATGATTTCTGGCAAACAAAAATATGTAACTCATGTTCTGTAAATTAGCTGATGACGATATCTGTCAAACGAAACAAGCCCACTGATGCACGTTTGATTTAACAAATAATAATATATTTGCTCCGTTAAAACATTAGATTCATCCCTCGCTTTGAATGCTTATTCATGAAGTAATGACGAAGTTACAAGGTATGATCTTGCTGCTGAATACTTACTGCATCCGTTGGTGAATGGAAAGTACGCCCAATTAAATTGATTATGCATTAAAGTAACGTTACTTTGATTGCACCTAATAAGATGCTTACTGCAAACAGTGCATGCCAAGCAGATGCAGCATATCGTATCGTGAACCTTGCGGACGGAATATTATATAACCTTCCTGCAATGCATTTACAGATGATTGAAGTTTGCTATCTACATGCGATTCTTTTTATCTTTCTGAATTGGAAGGGCAAATTCGGAATTACTTTGTTATTAATTAGACATCCGCATAATCTCATGGATCAAGACCTCATTTGTACAGAGACCCTATGAATGCTCCAGCTCAAGTCTTTGTGTGATGCTATTTTATTATCTTATAAAAATGTATTATCTTACCAACTGGCAATACTTAGCATTTTTCTTGTTAGAATGGATAGGCATTTTATCCTACAAACAGTAGTTTATTTGCATGCAACTGTTTTGAAGCATTCTAAATTAAGTAGAGTACTAAATAATTCAACATCTTAATTAATTATTATGTGGCAATTACCTGCTTTTGGTTTACGGTTTTGGAGGCCTTTAGTCGAGCCAAATTTGTCGGTTGGTTCCAGCTCGAAAGCTGGATTGACAGTTCCGTCGCGTTTGTCCTCATTGTCCGTCGTTGCCTGTAGGTCAGGATATTTTTGGCAATCTGGAAAAGTTTAATAGAAGGTCATCAGTTACTTTTTTGTTGCAAAGCGAGCTTCTTTATCACAACCGTAAGTAATCGTGCAGTAAATACAGCACAATGTCAATCGGGTGCAATCATGAATGTAAGTCACTCGATCTCCTCTAGAAGACAACAACGTGTTCAGTTTAGCCAAGTTGCTGTTCTAGGACAATATGTTTTGTTGATGAAAAAATGAACATCTTATTTGTATCACCTTGGATGAAGCGCTATAATAATAATTAGACAGTATACTGCGGATTGTGAACTAATTGGTTACATACAACGTCAAATTATATTGAAAATTTAATTTAAAAAAGAGTGCGATAGATCAACCATTATTCGAGGTTCGTGCAGCATGCGACAGAATGCAGGATAAGATTTGGGTTCCTTCTAAATGTAGCATTTAAGTATTGAGGTATTCATGCGTGTTTGCCAATGAATTAAACATGAGCCCCTTTTAGCAGTCACCACTGCTGTTTCATCGAAGGATCGAACATTCTTTCAATATTGCAACTTAATTGGTTTGCTTGAATTTCGGTATAGTTTTACATTACTTAACCTTTCTCTTTGTTGATTGTCAGTCACATTACGAAAACAGAATGGAAAGCACAAGAACAGTAAATGAATAGCGAGTTGGATATGACGGAATGTTTAGAAGTAACAGTAAGTAAGTAGCAAACAATGTTAAAAATTTACGAGCTATAACTGTAACAGGATTTTTCGTTGACACATTTATCTGACGAGTCTTATTAGCGTACACACAAGCAAACTGTACATCTGTCTATGCTGTGTTGCGTTTTGTGTATCAAATCAATTTGTGCAAATCATAATATAAATTTTGTTGAGGTGCAAACGCAAATGCACTTTGTACAATGGGAATTTACATGCATGTGAACCATAGTAAAGAATGTAGTATAAAAATTTTATATTAATTACGAATTCTTCTTTTAATTTAATACTGTTTTAAAGTAGCGATAATTCATCTAAAGATTATTTTTCTGTATCAAGTATTACTATCTTCCACGTGTTTCCACTTCAGCCAAGGTTATTACAATCTTTTTTGACACCGGCAGACACACTAAGTCTTTTCGCTACACTATAAATTGTAACGCTTATTAAGTCCGTTGACCGTTTGTTATCGATATTAGACTGGACATGATAACATTGAAAATGAATTATCATTTACATTTCATTCATGTCTCACCGGTAGATTACAAAACATATGCTCAGACATGACAAGAATTCCTACGACTTGTATTCATAATTAACTATTTTTAGTGCACATACATACAAAGTATAGCTTTGGATGCGCCATTCATAATTTGTCATTGCTTAAAATCATATCAGCATTATGTAGTATACAAAATAAATTGCAAAAGCTCACCTGTCATGTTGTTATCGATTCTTTACTGCAGAGCTCTAGCGAGAACAGGTTTAGGACTCTACCATTGTATCGCAACAAGCAATGATAAAAATGTCACTTGCACCTCACACCACAAGACGCTCACTTTTGTTTGGTCAGTAACACTTCCTGTTGGTCCTCAGACAGTAATACGAAGCTAGACTTGCTTAACCATCATCACTTTATGCACTACAGAGGTTTTAAAATGTTTTGGCAAGACTCAGACCATTCAAAACATAAAACCAGACCACAAATGTCGAGACAAGAGGAATCTTCAAAGATGCAATATGCAACGCACAGTTGCACTAGAATTGTACGTCAGAATACTTCAAAAAATATGTCAGGTGCAGACATAAAAATCATATCGTTATTCCAGTCGCAACTTGATTGCACAAGTGACGTCATTCCACATATATTGAACTGCTTTTTAAATAAATTGAGGGTTATCAGGATCAATTGAATCTTCCTCAACAAGGGATCTTCATAAGTTTGGCCGCTGCAACAATAGCTTCAAGGTAAACTGGCTGTTGAATACTAAGATGGAATATTAATGCTCGAAGCAAATTTCTCAGACTTCCTCGGATAGAGATATATCTGTGGTCAGTGTCCTATAGAGGATATACCCTGGGTAACACCAAACTGACAATCCGTGGTTTCAAGGTGCAATATAGTATGACTCCAATTTACATAAAGTTTTTGCAACAACCTGAATTCTTAGAGTATTCAGAGTCAATAAGAATCCTATTTTGAGTCAGTGTGTATTGTATATCCCCAGATTTAGCCGGACAATCTTAATACCACATAGAGTTTAACTTAAAATTTCACAGCTCCTTTGTCCTTCCTTATCCACCTTGATCAGCGACATCAGCGGACTGGACTTTTGTCTCTCGTGCGGCTCTCTTTCTTCACATCTCTTGCTGAAATAATAAACGCAAGACAATGTGATTGTACACTCACGCACTTAAAATTTTTATGTTCCGAATCATGGAATATGATGCGATGATGACCCTCTTCTAAACTTTTCGATATAAATCGCTCAAAGCCAACGACAGACAATTGTATCAATAATGTACTGAATGATAATGCAAATCAAGCCCATGACAGTGCTGATTATACTATATGAGAGTGTTAAGTCATTATTGAGCCTAAGCACGGCACTTATCGTGATGTAGATGCATGAATGTATATATATAAAGACATTAAACATTGTTTGATCACAGTATCAAAAGCTTATGGATAACATTCCTATAACGTATTCAGAATAACATTTAATTACAATAGGCCATAGACTTGTGTGTATTTCTTTAGTAGTACCACTACCTAAATGAGGTGCCGTGCCGACGTGCACTTCATGCGTATCTTAATCCTGCCATTTTTGTATGGATGGACTTATTCTAAACGATGGAACGCAACCATTAGGAATGACCGTCAAGGATTTCACCTTCGTTCATGCGAGACAGTTGAGAAAATGAGTGTGTACAGCAGCCAAAACTACTATGGTTTTGGGCAGTATTTATGCATTGTTTATTTTTAACAATAATAGATCTAATATTTGAATAGCCTTCTGCAGAGGATCTGTTTTATCGTGTGAATCTTCCAGAATACAGATGCCATGCAATTGTGATTAAATCACACTACTAAACAATAGTATTGTTAAAAGGTTCGCGTTAGCCACGCAAAATTCAACAAACCAGATTAGTTAATTAGACACCCTTTGAACTTAAATAAGCTAAACGTAATTCCTGCGCATTTAAGTGTACATACATGTGTCATATGTTTGTAGCGTCTCATCTCCTTTTCAATTTTTGGTATTCTATTTCAATATTAGTGGTTATGAATTCAGAGCAGGCCCTTTCCAGGTAGATGTTAAACAGGTTTACAACTTGTAAATTACAAGACATCAAAACATTTCTATTACTATAGCTTTCATGACCTATATCATCTTACCATAGACATACCATATATGCGCATTACCTTCGTATGTGAACCCTGTTTAGTTGTTCTTGATTTGTGCTGCATATAACTTTGTTCTCATAAATTTTTCATGGACAAAGATAGACAAAGGAAGCAGTTGTTATATCCTAATCCTAAGGCTATATCTTGCTTGTCTCTGATTCACAGACTGAATCAAACCCTGTTCAATACAGGAGCAAGTTCATAAGCAAGAGTATCTATCATTCATCTCCATTTTACTGAGGTTCATATTTTGGGCTTCAAATAATTCAAACAGAAAATTAAAAAACTGGAATAATCCTAGTTAGGCATGCTTTGTTCAAATCCAATGATGGATTATCTTGTTGTTTATTCAGCTGACAACTTGATGAACCAAATTATACGTATGCATCAAAGTGCTTTTGCATGCAAATTCAGACATTGCACTTGCAGTGAACTATTTGTTATGCTTAAGTTATTGTACTTTGTACTTATTCAATGAAGTGAAGGTCAGTTGTGAGTACACAAGTTACAGTTGACAAGATGCGATTTACGTTTGATTGGTTTTGGTTGGATGAAGACACTATATGTTTTTTGTTGTACTGAAACAGTCAATGCAAACCAAATCTACCCATACCCATCCGCAGTTCACATTACACTTTCACCTTGGACTACCCTTGGGACGCAGAAAAAAAGTTTAAAATCTCTTAAGATATTTTAATCTAGACACTTTCAATTTTGCAACGTTTCTCCTCATTCCTCGCACATCACTAGTCAGATGAATTGAAAACTCAGGGAAGATCCCGTTGGGAGCACCCACACCTCAATCACTTGTTGTTGTTGACCCATTACTTACTGCCTGCTTGTGGATGGCAAAAGGCAAAGTTATTATGAGGTTGTTGGTAAGCCGGGGATCGAAGGTATATCTGTTTGAGCTGTTTCATGAGTATGTGACAATTGAATGAAGCATGTTCTCAACAAAGTTTGAGTATGCAATGTCACGGTACCCAGATTTGTCGTTGGCAATATTTTCGCAACTTGGGTATTTGGGGTCACAAAACTGGATTTCTTGAGATAAAGTGGTGTAACTAAAAACCGGAGAGGTTAGCAATAAAATTATTTGTAAGTCACTTCCTCGATTTGAGATAGAGCCTTATGCTGACGAGGATTATGATCAAATGCCCTTAAAAAAGTTCACACTAGAAATATTCATACAAAAACCAGTCGAGATAATCCCCGTGTCATTCTCAATTAAATAATATCGAATATATGATCTCGGGATACAGCATACATACAATGGATATTGATCAGCTTTGTTTGTGTATGCAAATATTTGCATGATCTTTTTTTCATCACCAATTTTTTCCCCCTTTTTGTTATTACATTCTGATTAAGCCTAAAACAAGCCTTGACATGCTATGATTATATTATTCTTTTGCAAAGCCTGCAAAAAGTTTCTTATTTTGTATCGTTGTTTTGTGCTGCGGCAGTTTGGTTTATAGTGACTTGTAACCTTATAGTCATGGAATGAACAGGTAGGCATGAAATGTCTGTGACTATGAATATAGATAAGTAGTTATGAATTTTACCAATTTTTACTTCAGCTTCACACATCCAAATCGAACTTTACACTTGCACCGCAGGAGCTCCTGAATTATTTATATAATATTTTGATTCAACTTTTAATTCATTTCACACATGTAATACACACTACACTATAGAACTTCATTCTTTGAGAGTAGGTACTTTGGTCATTTCAACTGACAAGTTGTTATTGCATGTAGCGTAATAATATTAGTACACATAAAGTTTGGCCATCGAAAGGACACTACGAACTTAAATTACAGAGTCCCCATACTAATCACTGTATTTTGCTGAAATACGCTAATAGAACGTGACCTATCAATCAAGTTGACTAGATTCAAGAAAAAATTGAATTTTGTGAAAATAATAACTTGTAACTTGAGTATTTCACTGTTGATTCGCATACACATTCATCTCCTACAACTAAAGTGTTTCCGTTAAAAACATTATATTTATATTTGGTTAAGAATGACAGAAGTTTGTACAGGATGGCGGAAAGCGAGACATTTTGGTTAAAAGACCATTTAGTTATAAAATAGTGTCTACACGGAAAACGAACTGACACTTTTTGGGTAAAAATAGCAAAAGGATATATAGTTAGCGAGACTGCAGACGTTCGATTGGTATGGGAAGTGTGTCTTGTTGATGATATTCATAAAGTCGGAAATAAGTTAGTCCAGCGTCTTGGGCTATATGACCTATATGGATTGGCTCTGTCTGGGTTAATGGTGATAGTTTTATAATATGTCTTGGAAAAAATGTGAGCAATACTGAAGATGTTGCAATTCCACTAATTGCTATCAAACACAGTTCTTGTCAGTTTAAAAGTGTGGTCTAATTGACTTAAAAATATGGTCTAGCCAACTTGAAAGGGTTGATCATCTAGACAAATTTCGGCATCTAGTCAGCTCGATAGGAAACCAATATGGAAACTATGTCACAAATAGTATAATTTCTATATTGTCTGCTTCAACAACAAACCTGTTGCAGCACTGATGGTTTGCGTGCATCTGACAGATAACTGAATAATTCAGGCTCTATTGTGCGCTGTGCTGTTTGTGTGTTGTTTATACTGGTAATGAGCAGTTTTCATCTTCACATGCTACAGAAATTAACGAAACGCATACTTTCATAAGCTATACAGAAATATATACGCATAATATAGAGTGATATGTTATATAGACGCAGCTAAGAAAATCAAAGCATATCTTAATTCCTAGTGTAGATATTGTGCTAGCTAATGGAGGTTATTAACCGAAGAAACAGTATTAAACTAGCTTGATAAACATTGTTTGTCTGTATGTCTTAATCTGTTATCTTATGTGAAATCGTAATAAAAAATCTATTAATGAAATACATGATTGCTCAGCAATATTGATTTTGGTTACGGCTTGTTACATAATTTGTATCGCTTCTTTAATGGTCGCCCATTAATTATCTATGCTAACAGCATGAAGATTTCAAGGTTGTATTAAGTAGTGAGTGACACCTGTAAAGTATTCTAATCGTTTCCTCGGTCATTGCAGCAGTCATCAAAATCAGCATTTTGTACTTACATGACTAACATGAATTCCTTTTTAATATGCTCTATATGAATGGCAATATAAAATCGAAAATTTACTATTGCATCCAAATCAGATTCATAGATGAAAGGCAGAAAAGTCAAGGTGTTACGATCCATGAATAGTGCATGCTTTACAAAATCAAACTACACTTTACCTTAGCTGAAATTTAACTACTGCACTGAGTTTATAAAATTAAAAGTATGAATTGTAGGAAGTTAAGGGAAAATGCAAATGTGGAAGCATATATGTAATAATGCCATGTTCCTGAGCCTTGTGTTCATGTTTATTTAATTGTGGCTATGAATTTTCTACCTTGTTAGGTAATAAACTATTTCTCATCCTGACTGAAACTGGATTTTCATTTTTGGAAATCATAAAAAATTATTAAGAACTAATCTATGAGCAAAGCAATCATTGTTGGAAGCGGGGATGGAATTGGTTCGCAGAATTAGATAATAAATTCCTGATAGGACATCCTTCTCATCTCCTATTGTTAGATATCCGAGGTTGCTTTAAAAACGGGAGGCTTAAATTACATCACTCATCATGCTAGATAAATGTCTGCAATGCTGCTAGGAGGCTGATATACGTAATTTCAAAATTTCATGTAAAAATTACATATATCTGAAACATACAGCTTTGTGTACTCAAACTATGGACGGGAAGTAGGCTTTAAAATGTAATCACTCAATTTCAATTCTTTCATTCATCAAACAGTGCAACCTCCAATTTAAAATGTCCATTCTTTCTTTCTCTTTCCGTTTCAAAAGCATTTGATTAGAATGAAATGTGAGTTTACTAATGCTCCATATCCACGGTTTTCAGTCAAACCACATATTATTGCATTGCTTAGAAGATATATCTATGCTGAAATCACATAAAGATAATGTTAAATGTACGTTTCTGTATGTTGCTTAAACCAATTTATTCGAGATCGCTTGATGGCCATTTATTAAATCAGGAAACAAATTTTTACGAATAAAAATGAAGGTACATTGACAATAAACACAATCGAAAAATTTGATTATAATAATACTAACCACTACAAATTCGACTACAGCTTCCAGTCCATTTACATTCTTTGAGAAACATATTTAAATAACAAAAATTATAACAAGAAAGACTAAGCCATTTAAAGAGCTCATTACTTGCGTGACCTATTGAATTGAACCTAGAAGACTAATTTCACCGATTACTGATCAATTCGATACACATAATATGTTGTTTTTGACAGTTGAAGATTTTAAATTATCATGTAGCAAATGAAAGACAAAAAAGTGTTTGAAGGCGAACAAATGGAATCATATCTCGTTGGAAAGGAACACATACATTAGCTGTCCTTCGATGAACGTTCTACATTCTCAGTTTATACATACTTAATATAATATCAGTTTTTCATGGTAGGTAATACTTTCAGCTTCATTTCGTCATTAATTTTATCCTAATTAAAAATGTTTGTTTTAATACTAAACTATTGACAATTAATAATCAATACTTATTCAGAATCAGGTTCATATGTATATGTGAGTTTTGTGGCAATAATTTGTCGATGTGTGGAAATTACTACTATAATCCGAGTGCACTTTAACGGTCCAGTAAGTAGGTGGCAGGTGGGCTACTATGATGGATGGTGTAGATGTGATGCTTTTTTTTCTTTTTTACAATCACCTTTGAGAGGTTCCTTCTAGTAAAGCGGAAGCTGCAAGTTCAATATTCCACTTAACACTGCTAAGTGCTTGTTCGCATCCAGTTCTTGTTCCTAACCCCAATCTATAAATCACAAAACAGAAATGAAACGTTTGGTTAGATACGTGAAATGATCAAGGTCGCAACATATATGTATAATATTATACTAGCGCGTTACTTACTTTAGTAGCTGATCGACTTTAAGAGATTTTTCTGCAGTTGCAACGTCTTGGCAAGCTCGCAAAGCATAAATAATCTCATCTTGACTGGCACTTGGAACAGCAGAGCTAAGTACATAGACAGGGCTCAGGTTCTGAGATGTATTTGATTCTGAATTGCAACGTGGTATATAGCCGTATGCAGTTCTCGAAGGTTGTGAAATATTTTGTGGCGACGGTGGCGGTCTGTACGCTGGAGGAGGACGATTTTGAGAATTTACGGAGCTCACGGAATTACATCTAGCAAATGAAGGGGGTGGTGGTAAATTATAGGGTCTCGTTCCTGATGCATTTGAAGAATGACTGGATGGAAGGTTTTGAATAAACGATGGAGGTTTCTGAATCCCATTGTGGGAACTGTGGACATCTGAAAAATTGTTCCAGACTTCGTCGCCGCTATCTAACGTATTTAAACAAACTGATGAACGGCTTCCCAAATTATTTAATGTTGATGACTGTCGAAAATGAGCTGATTCTTCTGCTGCCTTACTTGTGTTTCCAATTTTTAGTCCACCCAACGTGTCATCCAGCCATGAAAAAGCTTCATCACGTTTTTTCAAAAGTTCTATTGGAGGCTTGATCACTTTCTCTTGGGGAGAACTTTCAGACTTTAGTTGTTGTGACTCTTGTAAGTGGGCCGTATTTTCTCCGGTATTAGAAACAGCCAACGTGTCGAACTCCCTTAGTATATTTTCAGGAACTTTTTTACTCTCTTGTTGCTCTACGGAATGACTCTCTTCTGACGGCGACTGCTGCGGTACAACAGAGTAATATCTTGACGCAGCAGGTGGTGTCGTGACGAAATTTGAAGTGTCAAACGGGTCTGGCGAGGAACAGCCATTATGCACGGAATCAGTCTCAGAATATTGTGACCATTCAGCGGAATCAGCGACTGATGGTGCAAAACCGTAGGAAGTTGACTGTGCGTCACCTTGAAGCTGCATAAACGGAGTTGGAGTTGAATTTGTAGGAATACTGACTTGCGTTAAGGCGGTATTATTCATGAAGGGAATATTAGAGTACATCTGCTGCGTTGTTTCAGACCCATTCGTATGGATATTAACTAATAAATTCACAGGAGGAGGACGTGGAGGAGCAGAACCTTAAAACAGGTTCAGAAAATATGTTACATAATTGGTTTTTTATCATTTTATCAGACTAGAAGTATAAAAAATATCATACCTCTTTTGCTACAATTAGCTTTGGAGGACCCCGATAATGGTTGAGTAACGTTATAATACGATGACGATGATGTGGGTTCGTTAGTCATTGAGTTATTTTTTGAGTCGTCAGACAAGTCTATTAATATATCTTCTGATTGTTTCAGTTTCGTCATACTATTTTTTGAGGTGGGGAGTTTCGTTACAGGTGTCCCACTACGGCTCTCTGAAAACGGTTCATCTTTAAATTTGGAGTAGCTGTATTGTTGCTGCTGTTGTTGAGATTTCTGAATCGATCGTATAGGTGGAATACTGCTTGTCAAAGGATTTCCTTAAAATATAATTGACATTCATTTTACATTTGTGAAACAAATTTTTCGCATTATCATAATTTAAGATATTAAACTTTACTTACGTTTAGCACGATCCCGAAGATGAGGAACTGAATTTTCATCTGAATCTTCAGGAATACCTGATAAATCTGGTGGTTCCATAGGATTCTTTAAATATACTTCGTCTATGAAGCATGGACTTCCCCAACTTTTTTCACTTATACTACCATGCCCAGTGTGAATGAATGAGTTTCTTAAAGGTTTGCTGATGTCATCAGATTGTCGTTTGCGGAGCGGACTAACAAGGCATCTAGGAAATATTCCAATTTCATAATTTCGTTCATTTTGACCTTTCCAGTAGTAATTTTCAGGCTTTCCCTCAATAACAGCTACTTTATCTCCGGCATCCAGCGTAAGTTTATGGGCATCTTCTTCGTGGTATGATTGATTGACTTCCATAGCTTGAGGAAAGTTTTCCGACAAGTACGCTCGTAAAGCTGGAAAAGTAGGCCTATCCGAAGGTTCCTTTGCCCAACACTAATTTTTCACGTAAATAATTTGTTATACAATGAGCCAAAAGTACTTTTCAGACCATAGTATTTCATTTAGTTTAGCTACCTGTGACATAATTTGGTACAAGGAAGATGAACATGCATCAGGGTGATGAAGTCGCTCTCCTTCCTTGTCTATTTTGTGAAGAATTTGTGCTCCATTAAGGTCAATCCATGGCTCTTCTCCAAACGTGAAAATTTCCCAGAGAGTTACGCCAAACATCCAGGTATCTGAAAGCCATTTAGAAACATAAGTTGCAAAAGGGGTTCAATGAGTTGTGGTTCGTTGCCGGCATTTTACCTACCTGATGCATGTGAAAATTGACGCGCTTTAAGACTTTCGGGTGCACACCACGGAAATGGAACTTTCTGTCTTTCAGTCATCACATAACAGTCATGTTCCTGAGGCAGTGCTCTCATGAGCCCAAAATCTCCTATTTTGATTTCATGTAGAGAAGCCAACAACACATTTCTACATGCCAAATCTCTGTGAATGCACCTCTGAGATTCAAGATACGCCATTCCAGCCGACACTTGGATAGCCCATCTCCACATATCTGAAATTATATTTTCAAGCTGATTCAAGATCTTTGCAAGCATATTATAACCTTCAGTTCACGATGATTGCATTTTATTCCTATATATTTACCCAAAATTGACACGTGGCCACATTCTGTTACCATCATCAATGGATTACTAAGCACGACTCCATGCAGTCTATAGAACACCATTTAAATTAAACATTAGCAAACAAATTTGCTGAGATCTCAAATATGATTTCATTTCGGTTATCATACCTTATCAAATTTGGATGATCTAAATGATGCATCGACTGAACTTCTTTGACAAAATCCTGAAGTACCCCTGGCAGATGTAATGCATCCTGCTTTAATACTTTAACTGCAACAGATACAGACGGACCAACGGGAGTTTTCCAAACCCCTTTCAGTACAACTCCAAAGGAACCATCCCCAAGTTTTTGTCCTAATTCTATTTCCTGTTGGTTCAAATCAAAACGATCGGATTAGTTATACGACATAGTGTTTCAAAACTCATTAACATCAATCAAATGACTTCACTTCTATGCAACACCCACCTTTTCTTGAATGAGGCAAGTTATAGATCCAGGATTAAAGTCTAAGGTCGACGTATTCTTCTTCACTGCCCCACTGCTGCTACTTGTAGATTTCGGCAATTTTGACTGACTAATTGACGAAGGTAAGATTTTGTTCACCAGATTTTTACTCTTCAGCTTAGTTTTTCGTTTTTTAACAGTTTCCATCAATCGTCTCGCCCCTGGCTTTCCCATTCCAATGTTTTCGAGATCTTCGAGCGTCACATAGTCAAAATGTGACATGCGCGTCACCTAAAACACATAAGCATTCCATAGTTGAGATACAGGAACAATGTATACGTTTGAATTGAATGAAAAAATAAAATTATAAGAAAATGTTGCAAATTGTAACAGATTTTTCTTGGGATTCCACCATAAAAGTATGCAGTATCCCTACACAAAACTGCTTTGTATTGCTGTTCCCACCGTGAGCACACATTAAAGTACATTGGTAATCTACTAAATGTCGGCTTATTCAGGTGGGGTATGATTCCCATTTATCCTCATTATTTTTCATTCACTTACTTGTAACTCATCCCGGATCCTGACATAGAAGTGTTCCAGCTGCGTCTCTTTTAGAATCTGTATCAGCCATTCTGAGCCCTCGTCATCCGACATCTCTAATGGAAGATCTTAGATAAGTCTCTCCTTTCTGGTTAGCACCCCCGACAAATCCGCTGGAATCTCAACGAGAGAACTAAACCAAACACAAGAAAAATCGTGATTACAAATTTATGGGGATTGTGGAAAAAGCAAAGATTCTGTGATGGGTGGTATCACAGTACTCTAATGAACTAACGATCTAAAAGGTATACCATACCACCTACGTATACGTTTATGTAAGTACTATCAATCCCGTACCTCTAGCAATAAGATCAGATAGAATAGCTAAGACATTTTCGGGGTAGCGAAGTAGCAACTCATCGGCAAAATTTTCCATTAGGGAAATTAAAACATGTACTTGGCTATCAAATTTGCATAAAACTTCCTAAAAATTCGACGGTAAAGGTCTAATTTGAAAATAGTACTTAACACACGCAGAATATTCATCTGAACTTATCAGTTTTAACTCCTCATAAACTTTAGTCAGTTATTTTGCATGTTGCTCAGTGTAAAATTTCTAGTGCATAGTAGATAGGTACCACGCGTTTTCTTCGTGAAATGCCGCATGTTAGTGCGTTTAAAGCGTTGGAGAGTATTACCATTCATTCATGCATCAAATTCATTGCAGCGTACAGCCAATGAAATGTTATCCGGAAGCTGGCGATATGATGATAAGCTAAATCTGATAAGACATGGATTAACTAATAGTTCTCTCTTTTCTCTAGTCATTCCTTCACTGTGCATGCATGTACGTAGTCCTACTTATGATATACTGCTATATACTTCATGCATTGCTTTCCATCATTACAAATTTGAATTAGAACTCAGGTATAAACTCACAATTACATGACATGTACCTATGATTAATGCTAATGTACTAGGGCACTGTAAACTCATGCACCGTATTGTGAACAGATCAAAAATGCGTGGAATTGGAAACATGTTTTTTGCTTGTTATCCAATTTTAATAGCTCATATTAAAAGTTATGTTTTTGATTTCAGCTAGCAGCTAAGCTGCACTACCATTACTAAAAGAGCTTCTTACAGTTGTGCAATGCAAATAATGCGATAAGGGCAAATCATATATAAAACTTTCATTTCCTCTGCAAATCTTGACAAACTGCACTTTCCCCCGAGAGAACTGATAATGCACTTTGTTCAGATTTTCAAATCCTATGTTGCAATTAACGTGGTAGCTTGTGGGGAGATTCTAAATTGCTATATAATATATAAATGCATGTATTCAACAGATTCTAAGACACTTAAATAAGTAAACATATTTTAAAATGCGTTCGCAAAAACATAAACTTCCTGTGCTCCTTAATGGTTAGTAATAAAAAGTATTTAAAAACTGTCAACTAAACGTGAGACACGGATTAAACTTGGAAGTTAGAAGACAAATAAAGACGATATGAAGATTGGCATTGGAGCAATATATTTGTATGCTGTATTGCTGTGTGAAAGGATAATCTTTTATATACATAAATTGCGTGGCTGTAAGGTAATGTATGAATTTAACATTTGCATAATCTTAATCTTGCATACTCCACGCAGTCTTCATACATAACATTCAATTGATTTGACATTTCACTTCTGTAATCTAAAGTTTTCAGCAGTTCCAAGTTCGATGCCATATGTAAGTACTTGATAATATTTATTTTGCCTTGACGCTTAGTGTAAAGTAAATGGAGAAGTGTTAAAATATTTCCAATGAGCATATTTAAGCTTGTTTGACCACGTCATGCCAGGCAAACAACAAAAACACAACATAACACTCATTCATTCTTTGCTTGGTTGATAAACTAATAACAAAGTAGTTTACCAAGTATAAAAACAGTCGGTCGATCGTATTATTGGGATCATATCTGATGTCTGGATTGATTTGATTATAATAAATTAACATTTTATTGAATTGCAAATTTTGGCTGTACACCACCTTTGATGAAATTTGAAACCAAAAATCTAGGAAGGGGTGTAGTTTGAAGTCTATACTCAAAGGTTTACTTGCATACACCGCACTTATGAAACGAGAAGCGTGTTCCAACATTTACTGACAATTTCTCTACATACTTTAAATGAAATCAAAAACTTTTGGATCTTGCCATTATTGAACTCAAATTATAAATATTCACTGCTCATCATCCGCATGTTAAGCCATCGAAAGTTTATAAAGACGTAAAATAAAAATGCTTAAATCACGTCTGTCTACAATGTTATTACAACAGTCTAATGTATTGAAACCTCTGTCTGCTAGCTTGTGAAAATCAGTTATAATTTTTAAAAAGCATTTTGGGTTGTATTTGTGCCATTGCCATACGACCATTTACTAAGTAAGCGCATTGCTTAGATTTTTGTTAAAAGTTTGAAAACAGCATCGTATGTTTATCTCGGGCCAGAGTCACAAGTTTGCATACTTTGACGGACAACGAAATTTGCAGAGCAATATATGCTGGGCATGTGGTAATTAGAGGGAGGACAAACAAGCGCCAGCTCGGTATGGAATAGCTATGTCCATCAAACAATCATTAAGCGTATCTTCCAAATGTGTTTTTCAGAAAATGATGATGAAGAACATCCGTCCGTGATATGCTATGTACGCAAATTCCAAACAACTATCCCGCAGCCAATGCATTGTCACATTATACTGGTATAGTTCAATATGGGTATTTTATCATAATTCATCCACCGTGAGCAGTTTATATTATATGGAATAGTGAATGGAACCAATGAGACCTATGAATTGTATAACTTACTAAAGCCATGAAACGAACACATGGCACATATCGCTCAATCCACTTATGAGGTCATTGTGAAAAATTTTGACCAGATATTTACACTTATGGTTTAGCAGGCTTGAAAAAAGATAAAGCGTGCAAATATACACCCATCGATGTATATAAGTATAAAGAATTTTTAGAACCACATTAGTATTAAAATGTGCATGATATGATTCTAACAAATGGCTGAGTGCAAATTTGAACCAATGAATTCCATTGCAGTCATGAATACAAATTTTATTATTATGACTATGTGATCCAGGATATGCAGCCATTTACTATTCTAGCTGAAAGACGTTTAAAGAATGGATAGTAATTAACATCAATAGTGCCAGAATGCCACGCTGACGTTACAACCCTGTTAAAATTCTAAATGCGTAGTATAAAAGCAAAAGCTTTAGCGTTCAGTAAATAGGCAATTTGCCACGTCTATGCCGCAAACAAATGATATATATTACTAGTTTTTTGAACATGTATGCTAGGCAAAAGTGCCAAACCAATCCACATAAACCTTGGAGGCCTTGGTGCAATTAGACAATTCGTTGGAATGACCACTGCCAAGTGTGTATGGAAGCATGTATACTTTGTGTGTAGTACCGTACACGGACATCTTCCTTGAATTAATGTTCAAGGTCCACTCACCTCTCCCTCAAGCTGAAAAGATGAGCTTATATACATATTTCCTGAAGATGGGAACAAATTTATCAAAGGTGAAAACTGTCAATGCCAGCCAAATTTGATATTTTTGCAGCTTTTTGAAATTACAAAACCAAGATTTACTACATGGATTTAATATCCAATAAATCGTCTAATCATACACGACTACATGCGCCGCATATTTTAAAAAACGTGTTCCAAATACTAATTCCAATTATGACACGCTTCTTACCACTGTTTCATAACAGCTACATAGTATGAATTGTCACCTTCATAATAAGTTGTATTACGCCAATCTATTCAATGTATTAAATTAAAACGAATCATGAAATAATTTCAATAATGTCATGATTTTAGATTACCCTACTGTCGAATGCTAACTAAGAACTGAAGATACTTAAATAAAACAATTTATTTCACTTTGCACAACATCAAATAAAAATCACTAACCACCATTCCACTACTCCCGATTTCTGCAGTGAATATCTCGGTTCGATTGCATTAATTTTAAAACCGCAACTTCCGGACCTTAACCGCGATCTGAACTAGAGCTAGAACTAACTAAGTAAGTGCAATTGATTGGAGTGAGTTCACTATTGCAGTCAGTCCCAAATTTAGGAAACAAACCCTAGGTATAAATTTTACTACTGCCATTATTTGTTGCTGCAAATGGTTACAACCTTATTTCGCAAATGCATTTATTTGCCATCACTGCTGCATGGCCTGGTTACAGATGCCACAATATCTCATTTAATGATTGCACTATTATTACCCCAAATGTTCCAATAGTTTACACCCGTTAAATGCTAGCCACATAGTTTTTCACCAACTCCTGTTCACAGTGCAAACCTTATAGTTGTTATTTTTTGTACATAAACTATAATAATTACGTGTTACTATACCTGTTTGTTTTATGCTGCGTTGCGTATTTCGAAATGCCTAGCATTTACCTAGCATTTCAAAAAAGTTCGCAAGATGTTAATCTCGGTATGCTTCCGAAGCACACACATCATCCAAGGAAGCCTTAAGGCAGACCAACACTTTATTTAAGACAATGCACCAACCAACAATCACTTTAATCAGTCCATGCGCAATACATTAAAAATGATCACTTTTTAATTCATAATAAAAATGCGTAACAAAATTCTTCATTGAATGCACTCGCAGTTAAAGTCAGTTTCGAATTCTTAAGACAAGATCCTGCTTCTTGCAGCAACAACAAACTATAGTGCATGTTTGTATTCCATAACATTTTGTCAAACGGATTGTTTAGGTCGCTTCTAACATTCTATCACATACATTATACAGTACACTCTCAGAAGAACCTACAACAATAACGGCGACCAGTTGAATGAAACATATAGACAACAATAGAGGAAAGAGAAAAGGAAATAAATGTGTATCTTTATGACGGGAGACGAGAGCTTGGGCTTCTCTATTCATTCAAAGGAAACCTTATTCATAAAAGAACTATTCACTTACTACTATACATTGTAAGACCATGCTGATGATGTTCAAAAAACACCTTTGCAGCTTTACGTACTTGAACATCTGCTGAGCAGACGGTGTTTGTTTGGGATGAGGTTACCTGTGCCCTGGGCTGCCTTCGCTCACGTTATGTTACTACAACAAAAGCTCAAAGCTGCAGTGGGAGCAAAAAGTGGAGAATGAATAATACTTGTATATCGAAATACAGAGTCAGCATATGCATCCGTACTTTTTGATCTAACAAACACAAACCTCTGACGAATTACTATATGCTTTCCTCGCAGGCATAGCTTCTGACGCAAATATCAACTTTTCTACGTTGTTTACTTCTACTTAACCGTTGGTCTGCCTCATTCTTGCAATTGTTACATGTATGTCTGCTTCAGATTACGCATAGGGATTTTCTACGTTTGATGATGATACCTAAAAAATGTAGGCATGCCATAAAAAATGATCTGTGTTACGGACTCATGCATAATACATAATGAACGTTACATTTTTCTCAGCTTAACAGGCAAATGATTCAATGAATGTTGAGTAGAGTAAGCCATCTGGTTGGTTATACACTTACTTCAATTCATGGTGAGCCGTAAATTCTTCGTGAACTGTACAGGGTGCATTGTTAGTTGCTAAATGTGATGGTGAGGAGTGAACACAAGAAGCGAAGCATTTGCATTTACAAATTTGCATACAGTTTCTCGAAATGAGTTTTTACTCGATTAAACATGCATCATTAAAATTGAAGCCGAACATAAATATGCCTTAAGTTTCATAAAAAGCAGCAAGTAGCACAGTCTTCTACCATGTATGAATTTAAACTAAGAATTTGAATAAATATTTTTAGCAATACTTTTATGCATACTATAGAACAGTTTACACTTGGAACTGGAGAAGTTCTCTGACGATGAGACTTTTGGTTGCATCGATATTCATGTTTGAAAATGCCCCAAGCAAAAGCAAAGCCACATAAATTTACAAAACGTCAAATACTCCACTTTCTGTATCATTTGGTTAAAATCAATATTCGGGGTAATTATACTAACAATAGTTAGCTTTGACATATTTTTACCTATCGCTACTATATAATATGACAATGAAGCTGTCAATGTTTCAGTCATTGTGAAGGCTATAAGCTTTTCATCCGGATGCTCTGACTTGATGCGATAGGCATTACCAATTGAATATATATTACTACATATATCAAGTCCTACATAGATCTACCGCCTTTGGAGTTGTGGTAAAGTAAAAGTTTCTTGGAAATGTGGTGCGAAAGCTCGCCCTAATTACTTCCAACTCTACCGCAGACAATATTCGAAAGAATGGGCTGCCTGCTTCACCAGGGACTAATCTGGAAAGAAGGAAATACTATCTTCCACGAGTAACATTTAGATACATTTAATATGTAAGGTAGTCGTTTGTTCTGACAAAGAAAGTTTCCATACAAAACAATGCAAATGTTTAGCTCCTGGAAAAACATTAGGCCCATCACCAGTCTCATCCTATTATTTGTAAACTAGCTGGAGTCAAGAACGGAAACATTTTAGACGTATATTTTGAATCAGAGTTTTAGTGGTTCCATGCAAAAAAGATTAATGTTCTAGGTAGAATATATAGTTTTGACTAGGTAGGTAGAGTTAGACACAAAAATTCATGAGTATAGCAATGTCGAAAAAATGAGTTTTGTACAGTACAAATACCTTTCTCTGCAAAGGTTTGTACAAGGCATTTCAAATGTATAAAATTATGATGTAGGTATTCTGAAATAAAGTTCTCCTGTCCACTACCAGTCAACTACTTACGTCGGTATACTACATTATGCATGCTTCATCTTCTTAACTCATGTCCGGGTAAATATTTTCTGAGCTGGGTCTAGAAGGATGTAAAATGTAAACTACCGCAAGTCTTAGAATTTTAAGGCAGATTTATTATTGCGTGGATGTAGCATATTTGTATGCTAGTACCTTCAATCGATGACAAGTATTTTTTACAGTAAAAATATATGTACTGATAAATCTTTGTCGGAATGCGTGAGAAAAGTCAGTCAACCAGTCTCGTTGCTTGCTTTTTTAAACATGGGGTGAAGGTAGAATTTATATTGAGAGTCAATACGGAGTTCGGTATCCTGTTTATTACGCTCGGAATAAATAATGGAATAATTGTTTAATAATCGCTTGCTTATTGCCACCTTCAGGAGGAGATCACAGGCACAACTCAGGATCGTGAACATGCAAATCTCAAGTACTTGAACTAAAACCTTGATTGAACCATAGTAAAGGACATTAATGGAAAAGTTGGAGTATCGTACAATGTCAGCTACTACGAAAGTCTCACACCGTTCTTTTACCTTGCCACACACAAAAATTTGCAGCAGCAATAGAGTATTCCTGTAATGGTGAATAAATTGTTAGTTAATGAAGCCAATGGAAGAACACAACAATAGACCACATTCGCATAAAAAAGCACCTTGATAGCTAAACCTGCTTCATCGTGCTATTTTTCAACATCTCGACATGGTATAACAACTGGTCTGTATATTTAATGGACATTATGCATTGGAATCTTATGCAAAACATGTAATTCATCCTCATGTAACATTCATTTTCGATGCATACATCGGTACGAAGCGAAGACATGGGGGCTTACTGTTAACGAATAAACGATTCTATACTTTTAACCTTTACTTTCATGTGACTTGTTCGTTTACCAAAGGTGGATGCAGAAATTTAGTGCATTGATGCAAATGTTTATTTCATTCACTTTCTGTCTGTGCATTCAATTTCATATTTTTGTATCGAGAGTATTTCCTACGAAGGCTGCTACATCCATTTTCGTGCAAGCAAGACATCTTTGTTACGGTCACTTTAATAAATAAATGATTGGATCTATAAATGTGAATTTAATCAAGTGAGAGTCTTCTGAAAAGTTTTAAAATTTCAGCTGTGTAAACCAAAGTATTAATGCATATGAATGATGTCATAAATGTCCGAGTATTTCATCTCTATGCATGCATGCATCAAAAGCGCAAAATTTAGCACTGGTAGTCAATAAGTTATTTCTCCTTTTCATACAATGTTTAGTGTAAGTAAAAGTGCATCGATTACTTTATGGTCAAATTTTATGCTTTTTGCGATGATGATGCCACTTATACAAATGACTTTGGTTTTGGTTGAGGGTGTGATGATGATGAAGTGACTATATCAGCATTATCAAGCGGATCATAATTACATATTATTTGTAGACTCAATGCTTTGTTCAAAGAAAACTCATCATCTGAACTGACTGAGGTAACACCATGCAGAAAGTATCAGCAGCATGATAATATATGCGTAGGTGAATGTATGCTATATACACATTTGCAACACAACTCACAAAACGGCTACGGCACGAGTTAACATACACGTACCTAGCCATAGCAAGTAAGTAGTCACTAGCTTAGTCAACGCTACGTAGGGTCTGTGAGTTACACTGTCTGTAAATGTAGAAAGAAACAGTCATTTTTCCTTGTTGTCTTTATATGCGTTACATGAGAGAGCGATCTTGATATCCATGAAAATTCAAGTATTCTGAGCTTGAGCTCTCAGTTATTGGTTGGGCTCAGAGTCCATCCTCAGTGCTGTCTGCATGCTTGTTGTCATTTGTGGGAAAAGTAACAATACTTTCTGACAGTTAAACCGGAGACAAAAGGATTTCCTCAGTTTCCCTTGTAGTTTTCTACCGCTACAGTATTCACGTTTTTGTGTTGTTTCGTTTTATCTAAACAGTGATTAAATTCTCACATTATCAAAAGTATATCTTATCATTTGTGTTTTGTCGGATGATAAAAAATCTTGCTCATGAATACCAATACTAAGCTTCAATTTTATGTTGTGAAGGACAATTTGGCATAAAAAGCCTCAACCTACTCTTGTGTCAGAGCAGTGCTCATACAAATGTGAAGTTATGTAAATTGTGAATGAAGTGATCCCACTAGAAATATTACAAGTGTTTGGAATTCACAAGGAAATCAAAATGGCTCTTCACGACAATGTCGGAGTTGGGGATTTTGTTCTCCTCAATAACATCAACATGGAGAGCTTCATCGATAATCTTCAAATCAGGTCAGTTTCGACAGGATATGATGTTTCCAAGTTTATCAACCAATTTGTCATATTTTACAGTAGCCGAATACTGCTTTTGATTGCATTGCAGCCTGAAATTTTAAAACAGTGACAAAAGAGATTTTTTCAGAAATCATGCCGTGTTTACTGAGTTTATGATTTTACCATGAAAATCTGCATGCGAATGTGGGGGACTTAGGCATAAAATTTTATGCCATCACTTCTATTTTTTGATACGTTCATATTCATGTCATTACCAAATGACGGGTTGGTAAATGGTGCGGGGAACATTGATACATAATATATTGATATTATATGAAAATAAAAGTGGTTGCGGAAGGGCATTCTGTGGTTATTTTGCATCACAATGTTTGTGATGACAGAAGCATTATATGTAGTTTGTGACCGTAATTTGTTTTATGAAGTGATATTGAAATTTTACCTCATTATATGACGTGTTAAGTGGTTGCAATTCTACTGTCCTAGAACTTTTTGTTCAACTTTTTATGAAAATCCCTGCTAAATTCTTTTTTACGACTAGGCGTTTCCCTATTTCTGGAGTTTCATTTTATTTTCATCGCATCTCACAAAGATGAGATTAGCCGCTATGTCAGCCGAATCAAGATGTGATAAGTT